>JBBPBX010040410.1:0-29387 GCA_038048925.1 Garcialebias charrua
GACTTTGATCCAGCAAGTTGGGATGAGAGTGATAAAAATTATTATTTTTGGGACAAAGAGCAGGACGTGAGCAGTCGGGTGGAGGTTGCTCCTCCTGTCTCCTCGGTCCCCAGTAAAAATGTCAGAATTATGGAGCTAGGCTCTCTGGGTGAATGGAATTCAACTCGAGGTGAACATCAACTGACGACGCGCGGGCCAAAAAGAGACGCTCGGAAAAACACGGGACCCACTCGCTCTGATCTCTGGAGAGCATTAATTAAATCAGGGGTTTCTCCTAATGAGATAGACGGGTTGCCTACAGACCAGTTGAGGTCCAGATGTAAACAGAAAGGCTTGAAAGTGTATTGTGCTAGTTATGACGTGGAAAATTTAACACAGGCCCTGAGAAACGTTTTCCAAACCGCTCCTGTTCTTCCTCCAATCTCCTCGGCTGAGCTCAGACCCACGCGCGCCAGCGCAATGGGGTTGCAGAGCGAGGAGGGGAGCGGGGAGGGGAGCGGGGTTGCTCAAGTTAAGCTCAGACCCACCCGTGGTAGTGCAATGGGGGAGGGGAGCCAGACTGCTCATGTTGAGTTAGAAAGAGACTCCTCGGAGGAGGAGTTCATTGTCAGAACTGTGAAGCAGAAAAAAAAGAACAGAAAAGGCAAACAGAGATCACAGTTATAGCCAGATTTGCAGGATCTGATGGACTTCGAATAGGAAAAAAGCCAGGCCCCAGAAATAAAGATTACAAATTGGTCAACAGATGACATTAGACCGCATGTTCAGATATAAATTTATTGGAAGAATAAAAATGTTCAAAAAGTGCTGGCATTAGTAGACACAGGGGCTGAGGCTACATTAATTCACGGAAACCCTGACAGAATAAATGGTCCTGTTGTTCCCCTTTCAGGTCTGGGAGGAAACATGATTTTTGGAAAAAGTATGTCTATACCTTTAAAAATTGGAAAAATGCCAGTTAAGAAATTTCAGGTTTTAGTCACTCCAGTAAAAAAATGGATTTTGGGCATGGATGTTTTAGCAGGGATGACACTTCATCTGAAACGAGGGCGTTTTGAGTTCAGGGTGGAGCGACCTTTACAGATTAAATCTGTGTTGGTGGGAAAAGTGAAAATGCCTCCTTTTCCCATTCCTTTGGCAACTAAGACAGTAAGCATGAAACTGTATCGTATCCCTGGGGGTCACGATGAAATTGCTGACACCATCAAAGATTATGTGGAGGCTGGAGTGTTAAAAACATGCACTACTGCCTGGAATAATCCCATTTGGCCAGTCAGAAAGTCAGATGGTTCATGGAGAATGACTATGGATTACAGGCAGCTTAATAAACACACGCCTCCTTTGACATCAGCTGTACCAGACACTGTGTCTATCATTGAAAAAGTGCAGCATCACAAAGGAACAGTTCAGGAAGCCAACATTATTAAATGGAAGTGGTATGTGTCTGAACGGGCTAAACCAGGAGAGAAGGGAGTAGTATCTGTTTTGCATGAGCAAGTTGTTGACATTCCTGAGGAAGGAGAACAGGTTTTTGAAGTTGGACAGTTGGCAGAGTCCCCAGTAAAGGAAGGAAAGCGTAGATGGAAAGCAGGTGCTTTTGATCTGGCGCAGAATAAGACCCTGGAAGAAACGGGGGAGGGAGGAAGCAGTCAGTGGGCTGAATTAAAGGCTGTGCACATGGTGATCATGCAGACGGGTAAAAGAGTGGGCAGCAGAGAAACATGTTGAGTGGGTATATCATATTTCATATTATCCACAGGCTGCTAGGCTGATTGAGAGAATGAATGGATTGTTGAAAGAGATGTTGTGAAAATGAAATGACAAACATGATCTAACAAACTGGAAGTTAAATTTGTCACAGGCTGTGTCTCAACTGAATAACAGACCAATTGCACCAAGTACCACTCCCCTAAATCGAATGATTAATGTGTACAGCACCCCAGACACCATTCAAGCAGGGGTCATTGATGCAGATTATCAAGGGGAGCTGGGCTGGTCTGTAGACATAAAAATGACAGCCCTTTGGTGCTGGAAAAAGGAGACAAAATAGCAAAAGGAACAGATGCAACAGTTTCAGTGTTGTATTCAGGAGAGGAAAAATGGATAAATGTACCTGTCAAAAAATGTTATTTGAGAGAAAACTAATTGATCTTTCTCTGTCTGTAAGCAGTATTTCTTGTTTCCACAGCTTGATGTTTCCCTGGTCTTTGTTGACGGGCGGATCGAGTTCATCACGGGGCCAAGATGACCGGCGGTCGTGGCAAGCGCCAACCAAATGGCAGTGTCGGCTGTTTGGGCACCGTGTTCCTTGTCGTTGGTGTCATGGTGTTCATGGTCAGCCTCTCCTCAGCGACACCAGGACAAATGCTGAGTGAGGTAGAAAAACCTCATGTTGTTGTACGAGCAAAGATGCTTCAGACGAAAACAAAAATGAACCTGACCTGTACATCCAATAACATTTGCTGGATCAGTCAAATTGCCAGTGACTGTCCGATTTACATGTGCCCAAAATGCTTCAGAGGGCATGATGTCCCAATAACCATGACAGGATGCAAGGTGACTGTTGAATCGCAGGTTCCCGTGTGTATGATGTTCAAAAATCATACATGCATGCCTAAGGGCCAGAATGGAACACGTTTCAGCTTCACTGCTGATGAGAGAGTAATGCTCATTGGAAATTCCACGCAAACCACTACCAGAGTGACGTTTGTGTATGTGATCTGGGCACTGCCTAATTCAACCAAGGCGGAACAAACTCACCTGGCCCCAATCATAGACACTTGTCAACTCATGGCGAAGTCTGTGATAACCATGACTGTACATTGGAAGGTGCTGTTCCCACCTTTACCACGTTGCTCGAGAATTAAAAGGGTGTGGTATGACACCTTACTGGGAGGAACTGGAACTGTCTTGGGTTTGTCAAATACAATTGATGGCGAGGTGACCAGATCCATGTTGTCCACTACGGGGCAGCATACATCGACAGCAATCCATCAGGTTGGGGTGTGGATGCCATCAGTGGTAATGACCCAAGTAGAGACTGCCAAACTGCTCCTTAAAGGACTGGACTGGCAATTAAAAATGTGGGGTGAAACAGAAGAGATACTTCAGAACTTGACACAGGCTTTGAATTGGACCACGTGTAGTCTACAATCCTTACATGCACAGGTGCAGAAGGAGCGCTTCCAAAGGGTGGTGACGACGAAGAATCATCATGAATGGCGCAGGTTGTGGAACATCTCGAGTACATATTGGTTGGTTTTGAAACCAGAAATGACAAAATGTGATGAAAAAATGTGTGAGGGACATTGGGTACAATATCTGATTAATGACACAACTACAGTATGCAAGTATCATGTTTTACCTGTAATTACTGTACAAGGGTATTGGTTTTTGAAAATAAAAGGTGAATGGTTTGAGCCAAGGACAAACTTCACTTATGACATGCAACTGTGCGAGACTGCAGACAAAGGAGTGATATGTATGTTGCAAACAGGTCACATTAACCCGTGTATAACCAGAGATGGGGTGTTGTGTGATTGGGTTCATGAACCAGCTAGGGACATGCTATGGCAGATCGGACCACACACGTTATGCGTAGCAACAATTAAGAGCCATCCACAATTACCCACGGTGCCTTTCTCTGGCTGTTTGTATGGTGTTCACTTGTGGAGTTGGAACAACCAGACTTATCGATTAACCAATTACAGTTCAAGCACCCGTCTGACTGAGGTACAGTGGCAATTTCTGCATGTACCGTGGCGGGTCTCCCTGGCTCGTTTCAAGCGCGCGTTGAACGATTCCATGGAGCTAAAACAGATGATTGAATCCCATAAGTCTAACGTTTCTGATTTAACAGTGTCCACATACATTGCACAGGGGAAGGTTTTGCATGCGGCTAAACTCATCGAACAAGCGTCGGCCCACCATTGGTGGGACATATTCACAGGAATGTCATCGACGGCGCGAGCATATGCAGTCCCTCCTTTGCTAATTTTAGTGCTTTGCTTAGTAGTATTAACTTTGTGTAACGTGTGCACATGTTTTTATATCAAACGCACGAAAGATCGTATAATTAGATTGGTTTATAACACAGCTCTGGAATGAAGATTACGGTTACAATAAGAGATCATTGGTTTGGAACTCAGAGAACTACTATTGAAATAGATACAACGGTAAGACCTGATACGTTAGTACGGGATTATTGGGTTAGTGGAAATAGGATATATCAAGTCATTGTTCATGAAGGTGATCGGGTTTCTTTCCTTGATTTGGTTTGCGCGAGTGTGGAAAGATGGATGGGCATATATTGGCGAGTGCCCTATGAGGTCACAGGACAAAATTTTCAAAATTAGTCAAAAATCAAAGGGTGGGATGAGGAATGAGATAAACCAGAGAAATATTATGCTTTCTGACTATTTTATCAAATTTAAGTGTATTCATTAAAACTGACCATATACTTAGTGTCAGGCTGACTTTTTAGTGAGGCAGTTTTTGCTTTGAAGACACTGACTATGTGGAGGGGCAAGGGCCCTGCTCTTTTTCACATATAACTTTGTTTTTATTGGCAAAAGTTGCAACAGTCTAATCAAAGTAACAAATGTTATCCCTCACCCGTGCCTTGCACCGACTCACACAAAAACATGTTTGTATTAAGATGAGAGAGTGAAGTCATTATAGACACGCACGCACACGCACCATGCATACACATTCACACACCTCAAAGGTATAAAATAAGGAGGCGCTCGGATGGATTTCCGAGGTCTACCGAGGGTCTGATCAACGCCCGGTTTTGCATTGAAGAACATATCTCCCACTGAACGAAGCGGCCTCCTCGTTTGTATCAACGGTGAGGGATTCTGATCTTTTTATTTCAATGCCTTTTTTTCTGAGTGTGTGTGAAAGCTTGAGGCTTTTTCTGTTGTTCGTGGCGGGGTTTAAAATTGATGCTTAACCCTAGCAAATAACAGTATGTGTTGTTTTGAGCATTTTTATGCTTTGCAGAGTTTCATTGTATCTGTGGCAACTTTTTATTAAAGCATACTGAAGTACACAGTTCTGAGAGTGTGTTTTCATTGTACCGACCTTTTTCCCGAGTCCTGCACATTTAAAATAAAATATCATAAGACAAGGGCGCATTAGCGCCCATAGCGGCCGAAACTGGTACTGCACCATTTTTGGCCAAAATGAAAAACGGCGCTATCAGAGCCAAAAATGGGTCTGAAAATATGGGGGGAAAAATCCATAGATAATACGCTTCGGTGTAGAATACGCAGGATATTCAAATGAGCAATAAAAGTGCGTATTAGTGTAGAACCACTAGACTGAGGAACAGCTTCTACCCTGAGGCTGTTAGACTCATGAATAAATAAAAATAAAATAAAAATAAACACTGCAAAATATCACATCATACTGATGCTGATCTGTTTTCTTGTTGCTGTGTTCATCTGTGTTCATCTGTGACCATCTGCTCATACAAACTCATGTTCGTGCTGCTGTTTATTTCAACTATATTAGGCTTAGTGTATTACTAGTTGATGTTTTTCTTAGTTAGTTCTAGATGTTATTACTGTTTTTCTCTTTCATTTGTTGTTGGATGTAACTGGGACCCCGTGTACATAATCTCGTTTTCATCACATGTACCACATGCGGTGCAAATGACAGTAAAGACTCTCTGACTCTCTGACTCTGTATTATACACCGACGAATATGGTATTTGTAACAGAAGATGTTTCGCTTCTCATCTAAGAGGTTTTCTCAATTCAAAGAGCAGTGAGTGTGGGATTCTGGTTATAAAGTTGAGATAAGATACACAGATACATGAGCAAACCGGCCTATCACACCTCACGGTAGGGTTTGTTAAGGTTTGTCTTAATATAATTCACAGATGTGGCCCCTCTGGTTCCATGTGTTAGGTGTGAAATTGGCTGGGTGTCAGTCCTAATAAAGCTGCTTTAAAAGTTTTTGAAAGTTGAACTCTGAGACCTCCTCGGTTTAGAGATGGTTTCTCCCTTTTTAAATAAATTGCTTCCTTCACCCCCCTCTCAAACCATCCGTCTTCTCGGTCCAAAATGTGCACATTCTGGTCCTCAAATGAGTGACGTGGAGGTGAACAGCTGAGTGTTGTCCTGATGAGCTGGCTGTCCTGTGTTGAGCCATGCATCTGTGAAGTAACTGGTTGGTTTCTCCAATATAGAGATCTGGATGTGCCTCGTTGTACTGAACTGCATAAACCTGGATGATCCTAGAGACTGGATGGATCTAAATTTCTTAAGTTTCAATGAAAAGAAGTCTGAAGTGATGTTGTTCCCTCCCAACAACACAATCATGAACCACTGCATCGACCTTTCTGCTCTAGCCCTGTCTGAAAAACAAAAAGTCACAAATCTGGGAGTGATAATGGATCCTTCCATGAAACTCAACAGTCATGTAAACATGATCGTTAAATCCTGTTTTTTCCAGCTGAGGCGACTGTCTAAGCTGAAGCCCATATTATCAAAAAATAACCTGGAGACATTAATACACATTTATTATATCTAGGCTTGATTACTGCAATTCACTCCTGTTTGGTATCAGTCAGACCACCATTGCACGATTACAACTGGTCCAAAATGCAGCAGCCCGATTTTTAACCAGTACAGGTAGTCCTCGACTTACGACGTAGATCTGTTCCTACGCAGCGCCGTAAACCGATTTTCGACGTAAGTCGAAATATACGTACATACTGCACCATATACATGTACAGTACTGCATTACCAAGCACTTAGCCTATCCTGACACAGTACCCTACATAATTATCAAAAAACACATACGTTTAGGAGCCATAATGAAGGGAATAAAGAGTTAATGGCCTACTGGGATGCTGGTGACGCCGTATAACTCCGTACATCTGCCGTATTCCGTTTACGACGTAAAACCGCCGTCCACCTCGGTCCAGAGCGTTTACAGTACGTAATGTATTCCTCCAACTGTGTATCCCTCCACCTCTAATAATAATAATAATGAATTTAATTTATAACGCACTTTTTATTAACAAAAATCTCAAAGTGCTACAAAGTGCAACAAAAGCTAATATCAAATAAAAACAAGTGATAAAATCAAGTAAAATCAATAATAATATCAACCAAGATCAAAGATAACATCATGTGGAGGCAGAGTAGGCTCGCTTAAAAAGAAAGGTCTTTAAGCCGCTTTTGAAGTCAACCAGTGACTGTGGAGCTCTCAGGTACTCAGAGAGGGAGTTCCATAGGCGGGGGGCAGCCACACTGAACGCCCGGTCTCCCATGGTCCTTAATTTGGTTCTTGGAACGTGAAGGAGATTACTCCTCTGTATCCCTCCGCCTCTGTATCCCTCCGCCGCTGCACCACATACAGTACAATACTGTATTCTTCTGCCGCAGCTGCGTAACTCGAAAAAAGGCTGTTCATAGTAAATGGGAGATGTGTCGTAACCACGAAACGTCGTAACTCGAGACCGTCGTAACCCGAGGACTACCTGTACAGGCAAAAGAGAGCACATTACCAGTTTTGGCCTCCTTGCACTGGCTACCGGTTCACCTTCAAATCCAGTTCAAAATCCAGTACTCATGTATGTGTACGTATAAATCACTGAACAGCTACAGCCGTATGCTCCACCGCGTTCTCTGATGTCAGTGGACCAGTTACTTATCAAAGTTCCAGGAACCCGTCTTAAGCTCAGAGGTGAGAGGGCCTTCTCTGTCGCAGGACCAAGACTTTGGAACGAGTTACCTCTGCTCGTCAGACAGGTCCCCTCCCTCACAGTTTTTAAATACTGCTTAAAAACCCACTACAGTACTGTTCCCTGGCTTTCAACACTGTAGCCGTGTTTCCATCAAGGTTTCTAGATGCACATTTTGAAGTATCGCAGCAGAAAAGATTAATGGAAACGGCAAAATCCGAACTTACTTCCTCAAATTCGCCAAAAAGTTTATACGCTCGCTTGAGGTGGTTTTTGGGATCTTCGAAAATGAGCAGATGCGCAAAACGACAGATGGAAACAGATTTTCCGACTCAGTTCTGCCGTAGCGAACATTCACGTCACGTGACTGATCAGCTGTTTCCGCTCCGGACAACATGTAACATTGCTAAAACTAGTTGGCATGACAGAATAAATACAACTTGCCTGATAGCAACACATTCCTGAAATATTCTCTCCATTTTGACGAGATGTGTGGCCGGGTTCTGTTTTCAACCGCTACTTCTAGGCGGCCGTGGTGTAGTGGTAATGGCAGTCGTCTCCCGATCGGAAAGTTGGCGGTTCGACTCCCGGGACCCGCACCATGTGTCGTTGTGTCCTTGGGCAAGACACTTAACCCTGAGTTGCTCCCGGTAGGACTGGAAAGCACCTTGCATGGTAGTCTGCCGCCACCGGTTTATGAATGTGTGTAGCATTCAATATATGTGTAGCACTTTGAGATTTTCAGTAATGAAAAGTGCGTTATAAATTGAATTAATTATTATTATTATTATTATTACTTCCTGTTTTCTGTAGACATGCGCAGTGCTGACGTCTGACGTAATGACGCTGACGTCTGACGTAATGACGCTGTGCGTGGCTTGGTAGATGCACTACAAGCCAGTAGATGGAAACACTTCTGCTTCACATTAATTTGTATTTACATATTTGCGAGATTTCAAAAATTAGCTCAAAATTCGAAATGAAAATAGATGGAAACACGGTTTGTATGATCTGTGTTGAACCTGTATGCATCACACTGTATTAGTCATTATGTTATTATCTGCTATTATTTTGTTTCTATATTTTGAGTTTACGTTATGTAATATGTTGCTGTGTGCTTTGCCTGTTTGTTTCTGTTTGTTAGAGTATTCAAATGTTTATCATCTAAAAACTTATAACATCTTCTAAAAGCTTATAACATCAAACAAGTTCCTGGTCACTCCCTGAGAAATAGTTGTCTTACACAACAATGCTGTTTACTGAAATAACAGAAACACTAAAGAATGGCTTCTTTGTTTCAGAACTTGTTGGTCCTGAGTTTGGCCAAAACTGACCAAGAGCCATTGTGTGAAAATTGTCTAACCTGTTTTTCTCTCAACTCGAGATGTATAAAGGCTGTCTGTAAACCATCCTCTACGGGCCTGTTTCAGACTTAGGAGGCAGGTCCCACTTTATAAAGTTAATTATACCACTGTTTTAACTCTTGTCATGTGTGTGATTCCTTTTTAGTAAAATGTTGCTGCGAGGTTTGGTTTAAGAAAACCCATCATTTTCTTGGTGCCGAAGACCCGGGATCCTCACATCTGCTCACGATGGCTTTTGATGAAGGTAGCTGAAAGTCCATGGCCATGGCAAGTTTCACAGCCCTGGAAGATCGATCGTTTCTATCAGGCCAGCAAGGCCTGAAATCAATGCCACCGTTGCAGCCTGACGGATCAACCGAACAAATCACACACTTAACAAGCAGTGAGTATAAACAGGAATTCCTTGTATATTGAAAAAATAGGACAGAACTACGAGTAGTTTAGAAGCTGAGCCAAGACCTTCTAATTAAGTGAGATTTCTATTTTTCTAAGTTAATAACTATGATTTGTACACGAGTATTAACGATAGATTTCAAGACCTTCAAATATAAAAGTGAGGAAAATTTAAGTTAAAACCTGAAAAACAAGTGAGACTAGGGGTGTAACAATACACAAAACTCACGAGACGAGACGAGACGAGAAAATTACAGATATCGCGAGAACGAGACGAGATTTTAATGTTAGTTCAAGAAAACTTCAAAGATCGGTTTTATGCCGCAAAAAGGCTTTTATTCTGTTTTAACATGTATTACAAACTCAACTGATGTCTTCATTTTACTGATTGAATCTCCTTAGACCTTAGAAGGTTCAACTTTGTTTAAAAAAATAGATATTCACGCAGGACTTTCCAAAAATTGAACATAAATATCCGCATCAGCACTGAATCTACATTCATCAAAGACTATGTGAACAAAATAAAAATCTAGTAATTATGTGGACTCCTGCCCATGTGGGTATATTAGGCAACGAAAGGGCAGATAAGTTGGCTAAAGAAACTGGTAAAAAAGTAGACATTGATATGCTGATAAAGTTAACTAAATCTGAAGGAAAAAGTATAGTTTGGAACGAAAGCAAGAAATTATGGAAAATGAGATGGGATAATGAGACAAAAGGGAGACATTTATATAGGATACAAAATACAGTTGATGTTAATAGACTCAGAGGAATAAATAGGAGGGAGGAGATAATTATAAATAGAATAAGAACTGGGCATAGTTTATTAAATGACACTCTTTTTAAGATGGGGAAACATCTTACTGGTTTATGTGATTGGTGTAATGCCTCAGAAACAATAGAACATGTTTTTAATAATTGCAGGAAATATGTGGGTCATAGGAGAATATTGAGAATGGAAATTGGTTGTAATAGGGAACTAAAGTTGGAAGATGTCGCTGCTCAGCTGAGTAGTGATGAAGGGAAAAGAAAGATATTTCGTTTTTAAAAAAATACTGGACTCAATAAGAGAATTTGAGAAAAGAAATTAATATATAAGCACCAAGAGATGGCAGTAGTGCAACAATGATGGATGCAAGCTGCCGTTAAAAACCAAAGAAGAAGAAGAAGAATCTACAGCCGTCACTCACCAGTGTTGCCAGATTGGGCGGTTCACCGCGATTTTCCTTCTGACTTTTGCGGGTAAAGAGTGCTTTGGGTGGGTGGGACTCTATCTGGCAACACCGGTGTTTACACGCGTGTCTTTACATTCGGGGCAGCGTCGGCAGCGCCGGTGTTCTGTGAAGGACACTGGGACCCTCCATCAATGTAGAGGCGTCTGCGGCACCGGGACCCTCCATCAGAAGTAGTTGGGGCGTCTTCTATAGCAACTTCATCCGGCGAAGCCATGCTGTCCGTGACGCTGACTTGCTAGGGGCTCTGCTAGCATTAGCATTAGCATCTTGCGAGACAACGTTACCTCTCAACGAGAGATATCGCGGGAGTTTAATATCGCGAGATCTCGTACAACGAGATCTCGTTACATGCCTAAGTGAGACTAATTAAAATTTTATTAATTAAATTTAAATTTAAAGGGGACCACACATGCAAAATTCACTTTTTAATGTTTTTTTACTAAACTTTGGGTATTTACTTCATAAAAAAACAGTCCTTGTGCCAAAAAAATGCACCCAGTGGTTTATTTACTCTAAGTAGATTTATTTTACTGTGATGAAAACGGTTCGTTTTTGAAATAAAATGGAAGTCAATCGCGCCTGTGACGTCACAGGCGCGAGGACAACCCACCTCAAACCTGAGTCCAGCCCCTCACCTGGTTAGGCTCAACCCACTTCTGTATTAAACACATGACTGTTGTTTTTCATGATTTCATCTCATCTTTTGTTTATATGTTATTAATTTCATGTGTACAGCACTTTGTTGCAGCTGTGGTTTTTTAAATGGCTTTATAAATAAAGTATAATTGTTATTTTTATGTTTTTTAGTTCAATTTTTAGTGTATTTGCGATCTCTCCCAACGCGCCGCCGGCAAAAATTAAACGAGCATACCCCCGGCGTAGAGACCGGTTGCGACGGGACCCTCTTCTGGCGCCATGGAGCGGAGCTTCAACTGTACAGCCTTGCTGCAGCCTCGCAGCAGCCTCGCAGCAGTGAGGACCTTCCCCTTACGGATTAATTTACGGGAGACACTTGGTGAACTTTGTGTTGTCTTGACTGGAACAGCGATAACGCCCAAAGTCTCCGAGCGGAGCTGGCGAAAACCGGAAGAGGAACAAGCTAACATTAGCTTCGGATTCGGGTGGTCTAATGCTAAAAGGAGCAGCAAACTGCGGCGCGCTCAGACGGGTTTCGGTAAGTTATCTTAAGCTAGCACTAACAGTAAGTCAAATGAGTAATAAAAAAAGAGCTAATTTTAAAACAACAACACATTACAGATACTGGCTGTTACGAGGGCGTAAACAGATCTTTGAAGGGCGTGGACTTCAGAACTTCTATCAGAAACCGGTCGTTCAAAACGAAAGTTAAAACTGGCAGAATTAAAAAGGGTATAATTGATTATCTAAGAATTATTTTGTGCATTAAATTGAAGGAATAGGGTCTAGATAGCACACAGAAATAACATAAAAATTTAAAAAATGCATCTGAGGTCCCCTTTAAGTCAAGACCCGAAAGACAGTGAAACTAATTTTTTCCAATAGCTTTATTGGGCATAAAGTGAGGCTCAAGGAAGGAATAGTGAATTTAAAAAACGCGTTATTTTGGGACCCTTTTCTTTCCTATCTGTATTGGGAGATATTTGAATGTACAATTTGGGTACAAGTGCGATTTCAGCTGAAAGATGACATTTTAGATGCGCAGATTGTTTTAAAATTGTTTTGTGTACGTATGAATGAATGCATGAATAAATGAGAAGTGTATTCGAGCAGTACTGTAATTCGGATACCTGGCGGTGATAACTAAAGGATTACGGTACCGGCTCTTACAAGCTTCTATTAGGATTTTAGGTGACACAGTTCTTTGGACCTAAAAACCATCTGTTTTCGGGAATTAGCAATCCCAAAGTGAAAAACCGGAAAACTTACAGAAGTTTTCTAGAAGCCTGTTTTTCAGAAAACACTTGGACGCCCATAGGCATTTCCATCTGAACTGCTCACACATATATATTCATAAAAAAACACAACGCAGAAAAAAAACAAAAAAAAACAACTAAAATGGGTAGTAGCAAGACTTAGCCAGGGGTAAATAAAACCAGATCGGTTAGTTACCTCCCACATGAAAATGCCTGCAGCTATGAACACACCTGAAAGTCTTTATCTTGTTAAACAATTAACTGACCAGACGACTCTAAAGACACACCCAGCTAGCCAACAAATGGTATCCAGATAGCTCTTTGTACAACCTCAGTTGGGAGAAATAGAGTTTAACTAAATGCTTGTTGCCACCGTCTGAGTTAAAAACTGGTAATTTGAGTTTTTGAGTTCTCAGTTGAGAAACAAATCACAACAAACTGGTTTCGTGCCTTTAGGCAGGTTTGAGTTATGGAGGAGACATGAGATTGACAAATATTGACAGTCAGAGGGGTTTGGCAGAGGAGTGTGTTGACTGAAAGGAATTTAGGAAATTAGTTGTGTGGAAAAGTGAGTTTCAGCGATTGATTTTCAGTGGGTGGATAGACCACCAGGGGAAACATACACACATACACACACATACACACACACGCACACACACGCACACACACACCCACACACACACGCGCGTTGGGTGGAACAATAGTAGCGTTTCCATCAAGGTTTTTGATGCGTTTCTTGAAGGATCGCATCAGAAAAGCTGAATGGAAAATGGCATGATTCTAATTAACTTCTTCGCATCAGAGCCGATGCACAAAACGAGAGATGGAAGCAGATTTGCCGACTCGGTTCTGCCGTAGCAAACATTTACGTCACGTGACTTCGTCTCCGGACAACATGTAACATCGCTAAAACTAGTTGGCATGACAGAATAAATACAACTCGTCCGATAGCAACACGTACCTGAAATAGTCTCTACATTTTGCCAAGATGTGTGGTCGGGTCCTGTTTTCAATCGCTACTTCCTGTTTATTGTAGACATGCGTAACGCTGACGTCTGACGTAATGACGCTGACGTCTGACGTAGTGCCGCTTTGCGTGACCTGGTGGATGCGTTTTCTTGGGCCAGTTGAGAGAGATACTTCTGATTCGCATTGATTTTTGTTTGCATTTTTGGGTTCGCTCGGGGTTTGAATTGAAAACAGATGCAAACACGTTTAGTGACTTGATCAGATTTCAGAATTAGTTGGCACCACCTGAAGAGGACTTCAGTGGTAATTTAGTACTATTACATAGACTTGATTGAATAAAATTAAATAGATGCTGTTTTGGATTATGCAGGACAAGCATAGTGGTGGACTATTAGGATTTATGAATTTAAGGATGTATGAATGTATATAGGAAATTGGTTTTGAGTTTTGATTCAAGTTAAATTAATATTTTTATTTTGAAATTGAGTGTTTGTACTTTGTAGAGTAGTTTGAAATCCCATTTTGTGCAAACAGGATGGCTCGTTTGAGGGGTAAATGCTGACAGGTGTTCCAAAAATAGGATTTACTAAAAGATAATTGATTTTGATATTGATTTAATTGTATTTAATAGGGTTTTGAATCAGAAAAGTGATTCTCCACTTAAATTGAAAAACAGGTGTCATGATGTGATCAGAACAGATACACACACACACAAACAGCATTGTGGTTTTTACATCCTGAAACTCTGGTTTTGATAACCAAATAAGATATTCACATGTATAAATTGATACAAGTCTACTATCAAGTGTGACTTTTATGAAAAACACCTGAAAGAACTACACTTCCTCAAGTGGAGCCTGGACTAAAAAGCGCCTTGCATAGCTGAACACAAGCTGAGGGGTCAAGCTGAGCTATGTGAAACCTTGTCCAGTGGACAACAAACACTTCCAGACAAGTCATGTATGAATTGATGCTGCACAACAGATGAACTCATGAAATCTTGAACTTTTGAATGAACTCATGAACTTTTGAACTCTTGAGCATACAGTGTACCCAGGCAAAAAGGAGCGGTGCTGGTCAAGCTACAGTGGTGGTCAAAGCTGTCAGAAGTCACTGAATGAAAACTGGAGCCCAGATGAATGAATACTGGAGCCCAGACGAAATATCAGTTTTGCATGTGATATATATATGATGGTGATGCAATAACCAGTTTTCAGGGGTCAAAGTTGCATTTTGCTGTTACATGAATAAGTACGCACATAGACTCATTTTTCAGACATACAACGAAATGACACATAGGTTGATATCA
The DNA here is from genome assembly GCA_038048925.1 of Garcialebias charrua. Lineage (NCBI taxonomy): Eukaryota > Metazoa > Chordata > Actinopteri > Cyprinodontiformes > Rivulidae > Garcialebias > Garcialebias charrua. The sequence continues at coordinate 14,862 of JBBPBX010040410.1, forward strand.
TGAGTTTTAGCAGTCTGCTTGCTTTGAGATGAAAACTATTTCAAATTTCTTAAACGTAGAAATTTTAATATTTCATATTTTTTGTTTTTACAGGTCAGTGAGTAGGGACTCACTTGCAAAAGAGACCTGTACAGGAAGAGCTTCCTACATGTTTGATTTAGTATAAAAACATCTGTCCGTTTTTACTCTTGAACTGAGATAACTGCAGTTTGTTTGATGGTTTAAAAGGAATTTAAATTTATGTAATTGTTGATTGTTTAGATTAAAATGATATGGGAATGGAATGGAATTTAGTTTTATGATTCTAAAGTTCTAGGTTTATATTTGTTCTAGGTTTATATTATATGGTGTAGTGGTGATGGCGGTCGACCCCTGATCGGAGGGTTGGAGGTTCGGACCCCGCATCCGCCCACCATGTGTCGTTGTGTCCCTGGGCGGGACACTTGTGACTTGCTCCCGGTGGGTCTGGATGGCGCCTTGCGGGGCAGGTTGCCACTACCGGTGTATGAATGTCTGAATGAATGGGTGGATGGTTGGTATTGTAAAGTGCTTTGGGGCTCCTCACAGGGGGCTGGAAAGCGCTATATAAATAACCATTTACCATTTACCATATTTAAACTGTTTAAAAGGAGGGATTGTAAAAGATGACATTCATAGCATTTAAAAGATAATAAATAAATAAAAATAATAAAAAAAAAAAAAAAAACGAAATTTATAGCATTTAAAAGATAATTTAAAAGATGATTGATAAATACACTGACACCTATACAAACGACATTGCTTTTGTATATATCTAACCAAAACATTTTTCTCTTTCCCCTGTTGAAATGTGCACAGATCCAAGAAACCTAGGGGGACGCCCCGAAAAGAAAAACTAACTAGACGAAGATTTTAACTAAGACAACAGGTCCACCACAGGCCCCTAAGGTGGACTTGATCAGGGTTTGATTGAAGACGTTGGTAGTTCTGTATTTTTATGACTTGGAAACATTTTAATGTTTCATTGTATTTTTATGGGTAAGGTGATCATTTGAATTATATATTTTGCTCATGCGTCAATGAAGTTCCTTCCACAGACTCCATGAGGTAAGCAAAAATTAATAATAATAATTAATTGTCTATGCTGGGATTCCTGAGGAATGGATCCTGTTTGAACTCAGAAACTAAACTGAGTAATGGCATAAGTTTTTGGTGGAAAGCTTTCTATGGTTGAGGGGATTGGTCTAAACTAACACATACTAACACTTTACTAATACGGATGTGGGAATTAAAAATATGTAAACATTATTGTGCATTTGTACAAATTTTGATTCTGCTCAGGTCATACTGAGGGAGTTTGGCCCCACCCAGGAGACTGGTTTTGTCGGGGACCCCTGCTGGAAGCACTGAGTCACAACGCTGGTTAAAGACCATCTCGGGGCAGGATGATACCTGAGATGAGGCAACAGGATTCCAGAATCTTCCGTGGGCCGCTCACTTGTCTGGGTGACAGAGTGACACAGAGCCAGACTGAGATGGAGCAACAGGATTTCTGCCGACAAACATGCTTTCTCTGCATCAAATGCGACGTCCTGAGAATGCCAACTTGCCGAGAGAAAATGCAGAACGATTTTAGCCATTATGCATTCTGTTTTTGGTCTATAAAAGACCTAGCTCATAAAAGAGCTTTTTCTTTGTTGTGTGTTTTCAATAATTGATTTTCCACACTTTAAGAGTTGTTTTGAGAAAGTTTTAGTGCAAGAAGTTACCTTTACTTTTAAAATTATTTTAGTTTAAAATTTCTTTAAGTTTTATTTTTATTTTAGATTTCTTTAAGTTTATTTTTAGTTCAAACTTCTTTGTTTTTAACTATATTAGTTTTAAAACTTCTTTAAGTTTTTTACTCTACTGCCAACAAAATATTTTTTTTCAGATGAGCCTGATTTGTTTGTAAAGGCTGCAAAAATGATGAGGGCTCATTTTGCATTGGTTACGTTTTTCCTACTAAGTTTAGACCCAGAGGGTTTTTTCGGGCCAATCATCTGCACAATGTTAAACAGTTTTAAATGATAAAACAGGACCGAGATGTTAGAGTATTCAAATGTTTATCATCTAAAAACTTATAACATCTTCTAAAAGCTTATAACATCAAACAAGTTCCTGGTCACTCCCTGAGAAATAGTTGTCTTACACAACAATGCTGTTTACTGAAATAACAGAAACACCAAAGAATGGCTTCTTTGTTTCAGAACTTGTTGGTCCTGAGTTTGGCCAAAACTGACCAAGAGCCATTGTGTGAAAATTGTCTAACCTGTTTTTCTCTCAACTCGAGATGTATAAAGGTTGTCTGTAAATCATCCTCTACGGGCCTGTTTCAGACTTAGGAGGCAGGTCCCACTTTATAAAGTAAATTATACCACTGTTTTAACTCTTGTCATGTGTGTGATTCCTTTTTAGTAAAATGTTGCTGCGAGGTTTGGTTTAAGAAAACCCATCACTGTTAGTACAGCATTTTTGATGGCCCAGTCGCTGTTTAAAGTGTTTCATAAATAAAATTGTATGGTATGGTATAAACCACACCACTCAGTTTTTGTGTGGATGTTTTGTCCTTAGTAGGGTTGGGCATCGAGGATGGAGAATCGTTTGGAACCTGTACTAACTGTCCAGTTTTCCCAGAATCGGACGAAATATTTATTTTCGATTCCTATTTTCGATGCTTAGTCTGCCAACTGGAAGTTGAAGCCACCGGCCGAACACCAACGAAGAAGAATAAACCGAAAGTGTTCCCAACATGGAGAGTGAGCAGCCGCGGTCGAAAGCGTAGCTTAACTTTAATAAAAAGACCAGTCAGGTCAGTGCAGCACTTGCAATAATTTTATATCATGCAAAGAAGGGTGTAGAAGTAAAAAAAAGTGGCCCATCTTCAAAACGCTCTGCTGGACTGTTTTAGTTGCCTCCTTCTCCAGCTCCACCAGGTAAATAAAACTATAAACTACGTCTCATACCAACATTAAAGGTTCAGTATGCAGTTTCTGTAGAACTGCAGCACTTAGAAATATTTTCAACAGGCAAAGCATTCTGATCCCTCCCCCTCAGAGCCATATGTGGCTCTGCCCCCTTGTGGTCTGTTGAATTTCAAATTCAAGCTCTGTTTTTATTGGCTGATTCAAATTCAAGCTCTGTTTTTATTGGCTGGTTACAAACTCTGTTTTTATTGGCTGGAAAATGGCGGGTCACCTTTTCTTTTTAGAAATGCTTATTTACCACCTGGAGAAGCAAGGGGACAATATTTTTTTTTTTTTTTTCAGAGATTACCTGGCTAACATCAGTCTGTCAGGAGGTAGTGACAGAGTGAAGAAATATGTTCATAAAAAAAGCTACATACTGAAGCTTTAAGGCAGCTAACAAGTTATACTCCACTTAAAGCGGTAGGGCAACTCAAATGAAAACACCATGCTAACGTTAGCTCATGTATTTTTTCATAGACAAACGACCTGAAATGGCAAATAATGTTAGGCTCCACGTAGGGATGTAACGGTACACGTGGGTGTACACATCACCTCTAGTAGAAGTGTGTGACTGAACTCTGAACTTTTCCAGGGACACCCTGATGCATGCTCAATAATCCAGGTAGAAAAATCTAAAAAAGCTAAGTCTGGTCCTCTTCCAGGGACCTGTCCCACCTGGGGGAGCAGGTCCAAGAAGAGGTTGTGAGTAATGAGGACAAATACAGCCACACTGCTGCTACTGTTGTTAGTGAGATGATTTTCTCCACCACTGGAGATATTCACTGCAACTAGATCTGGGCTTTTATCAGAAAATATGGACAAGTTGGTATTTTTGGACAAAAACTTTAAACTTGATTAGTTAGATTGTAAACAGTCTGTTGCTGCTTATTGTTCTGGTTCTGACTGTTACTGTATTTATTAAGACTGTATTTATTAAGATTTTTATTATTGTTAGTATAGTTTCTCTATTGTAAAGACTGCTGTCGGTCGGTCTCTGTGACACTGTCCTGGACTGGTTCAAATCTTTCCTCTCCAATAGGCTGGAATGTGTTAGTCTTGGCAACGCCACATCCCAGACAGTCTGTGTCTCCTGTGGTGTCCCTCAGGGGTCAGTTCTGGGGCCCCTGCTGTTTTCCCTTTACATGCTGCCTTTAGGTCAAATTATTAATCAGTTCAACATTTCTTTTCACTGTTATGCCGACGATACACAGCTTTACATCAGGACTGGAGCATCCTCATCTTCCACCTTGTCATCTCCATCTTCACTCACTGCCCTCTCTGCCTGCCTGGAGGAAATAAGGGCATGGATGAATCAGAACTTTCTTCAATTAAACTGCTCCAAGACTGAGGCCATACTGATTGGCACCCCTCACCAGGTACAAACATCTACTATAACAAGTCAAGTCAAAGTCAACTTTATTGTCAAAACTGCAATAAGTACAGGACATACACAGGATTGAAATTGCATTTCTCTCTGTCCCTCGGTGCAACAGTAAACATTTAAACACTAAAACACTAAAACATTTAATAAACATAAGCATAAAATTAAATAATAAAAGTGTAATACTGTCCTGAGTTTTTGCATAGTAGTTTTTGCATAGTAGTAGTATGAAAGTATGAAAAGTTACACCAACACTAAAACACTAAACATTTAATAAACATAAGCATAAAATGAAATAACAAAAGTGTAATACTGTCCTGAGTTTTTTGCATAGTAGTAGGGCTGGGCGATATGGAAAAAAATCATATATCAAGATATGGACTTTTTTATATCACGATAACGATATATATCACGATATAAAAAAACTTTGGTCCAAATTTTTCAAGTACACACAAACACATCGTGTTGTGTATACAACACGATGTACAGGAAAAATTTGGACCAAAGTTTTTATTTTATTTTATTTTACTACAGATACAGTTACAATTATAAGAATGTGAACAAAAAGAACAAGGAAATTTGGACCAAAGTAGAAACTTTGGTCCAACTTTGGACCTACTTTGGTCCAAATTTTTCCTGCAGGTGGCGGTAAAACAACGGCTGCTAATAAAACCCACGAAGAAGAAATCCGCTCTGACTGGAATCTGGAGTAAACAAGGCAAAGAAACAGAAAAGAGAAAACGTTGCGTTTGATTCCGGTTCTGTTGTGTCTCTGGTCTGTTTTGTATTGGTTAACTGGACCCGAGTTCGGACTCGGTTGGACTTCGTGTCCTCTGGACCCATTTTGTCTCCGAGTTTCAGCGGAGCGAAATAATGGAAGCTAACAAGGTGAGCTTCCCCCTCTTTTTGGTAAAAGTTCTTCTTCTTGGGCTGCCTGCGCAGCTGTTTCTCCATGTTGTGACACCCATAGATATCTGGTGACACCGGCTTCATGCCGGCTGCGTCTCTGTTGAACTCGAGTTTAACAACGTAAAGCATGTGTCGCAAACCCGCGCGTGCGTCAAACATAAAGCAGCGCCGTCATCTCGCAAAACCACAATATGAAGCTTCTTTGCGACCGTTATTTTTTTATTCTTATTTATCACGATAGAGACGATAGAAGGAAAGTAGCACGATAGACACGTTTCTATCGTCCCCACGATATATATCGTCATATCGCACAGCCCTACATAGTAGTATAAAAGTGTAAAAAGTATATCTATAAAATAAAATGAAAGTTCTGGCATTGACATTTGTAATAGAGTGACAAAGCAGCATATGAAGTTTATGTACAGTACACAGTATATGTATGAGGTAGTTGATATAGAGGTAAAGTGGCATATGCAATAAGGCTAGTAAAAAATATATATATCAGCAGTAGTGTAGATATAAAAAGTAGTGTAAATGTAAACAGTAGTAATAAATGTAAACAGTGAATGTAAACAGTAGTATGACTATAGGCAGTAATATAATGCAAACATTAGTGTGAATATAAGAAGTAGAACAATTTCCATTTCTGGACAAGACATCCCCCTCTCCACCTCTGTTACAAATCTTGGAATAAAAATGGACTCTCATCTTACATTTGAAAATCACATTAAGCATCTGTTTAAAACCTGCTTCTTCCATCTTCGAAACATCTCCAGACTTCGCCCATCCCAGTGTTTCCCCTACCATTATACAAGCGGGGTGCCCCACCCCGTCAACAGAACTGAGCACCCCGCCTCCCAAACTGAACTTACCCCCTCACCCCTCACCCTGCACTGACATAGCACAAAGCTAGCAGCACGAAATACAGGCTCTCTAGCTAAAAAGCTAAAGGTTCCTCTTCCCTCTTGCTGAATGCCACCCACCCCTGCTCAAAAACTGTTGATACAAGCTGCGCTCAGACATGTCTCCGTCCCTCCCCATCAACAAAAATCATGGATGAGATGAGCACCCCGCCATGGCAAGTTAACTAGGGGAAACACTGCATCCCTAACTTTTTCCGATGCTGAGAAGCTCGTCCATGCTTTTGTCTCCTCCAGGCTCGACTACTGCAACTCCCTGTTTATTGGAATCCCTGGCAAAAACCTTCAGAAGCTTCAATATATTCAAAACAGTGCAGCAAGGATCTTGTTGAGAGTTCGTAAATTTGAACATATTACACCCATTCTCCATAACCTCCATTGGCTTCCTGTCACCTACAGAATTCAGTACAAAACTGCTCTCATTACACACCAATGCTTACATGGAACTTCACCAGATTATCTGAAGGACATTCTTGTTCCATACTCATCCACCCGGTCGCTGGGGTCACAGAACAGTAATCTCCTTCACATTCCGAGAACCAAATTAAGGACCATGGGAGACCGGGCTTTCAGTGTGGCTGCCCCCCACCTGTGGAACTCTCTTCCTGACTGTCTGAGAGCCCCACAGTCTGTGGGCCGGCCGTGGCGTAGTGGTAATGGCAGTCGTCCCCCGTTCGGATGGTTGGCGGTTCGAATCCCGGTTCCCCACACCATGTGTCGTTGTGTCCTTGGGCAAGACACTTAACCCCGAGTTGCTCCCGGTAGGACTGGAAAGCACCTTGCATGGTAGTCTGCCGCTACCGGTGTATGAATGTGTGTAGCATTCAATGTGTGTAGCGCTTTGAGATTTTCACTAATGAAAAGCACGTTATAAATTGAATTCATTATTATTATTATTATTGTGGTTGACTTTAAGAGCGGCTTGAAGACCTTTCTTTTCAACCGAGCATACTCTACCTCCTCATGATTCTACTTTTGATCTTAGTTGATACTGTTATTGATTTTACTTGTTTTATTACTTGTTTTATTGACATTTAATTCTGTTGCACTTTGTAGCACTTTGAGATTTTCATTAATGAAAAGTGCGTTATAAATTGAATTCATTATTATTATTATGCTGTTTATTTAAAACATCATCCAAATGGGTCACTTTTATTAATTTTTATACAAACATATTGTGCCCCTCCCTGGGCTGCCACCTTACCGTGGTGGAGGGGTATGAGTGTCCCAATGATCCTAGGAGCTATGCTGTCAGGGGCTTCATGCCCCTAGTAGGGTCACCCAAGGCAGACAGGTCCTAGGTGAGGGACCAGACGAAGCGCAGCCCACAAGACCCCTTATGATGAGAAAAATAAATGGAAACAATGTTCCCTCGCCCGGACGCGGGTCACCGGGGCCCCACTCTGGAGCCAGGCCCGGAGGAGGGGCACGTTGGCGAGCGCCTGGTGGCCGGGCTTTTACCCATGGAGCTCGGCCGGGCACAGCCCGAAGAGGAGACGTGGGTCCCCCTTCCCATGGGCTCACCACCTGTGAGAGGGGCCAAAGGGGTCGGGTGCATTGTGGAATGGGTGGTGGCCGAGGGCGGGGACCCTGGCGGTCTGATCCTCGGCTACAGAAGCTGGCCATTGGGACATGGAATGTCACCTCTCTGGTGGGGAAGGAGCCTGAGCTAGTGTGTGAGGTTGAGAGGTTCCGGCTAGAAATAGTCGGACTCACCTCAACGCATGGCTCTGGCTCTGGAACCAGTTTCCTTGAGAGGGGTTGGACACTCTTCCACTCTGGAGTTGCCCCTGGTGAGAGGCGCCGAGCAGGAGTGGGCATACTGGTTGCCCCCCATCTCGGTGCCTGTACGTTGGGGTTCACCCCGGTGAACGAGAGGGTAGCCTCCCTTCGCCTACGTGTGGGGGGACGGGCTCTGACTGTTGTTTGTGCCTATGCACCAAACGGCAGCGCAGATTACCCACCCTTTTTGGAGTCCTTGGAGGGGGTATTGGAGGGTGCGCCTCCTGGGGACTCCCTTGTTCTGCTGGGGGACTTCAACGCTCACGTGGGCAATGACAGTGAGACCTGGAGGGGTGTGGTTGGGAGGAACGGCCCCCCTGATCTGAACCCGAGCGGTGTTCTGTTGTTGGACTTCTGTGCTCGTCATGGATTGTCCATAACAAACACCATGTTCAGGCATAAGGGTGTCCATGTGTGCTCTTGGCACCAGGACACCTTAGGTCGCAGTTCGATGATCGACTTTGTTGTCGTCTCATCTGATCTGCGGCCGCATGTCCTGGACACTCGGGTGAAGAGAGGGGCGGAGCTGTCAACTGACCACTACCTGGTGGTGAGTTGGCTCCGATGGTGGGGGAGGATGCCGGTCAGACCTGGCAGACCCAAACGTATTGTGAGGGTCTGCTGGGAACGTCTGGCAGAGTCTCCCGTAAGACGGAGCTTTAACTCCCACCTCCGGGAGAGCTTTGAACACGTTCCGAGGGAGGCGGGGGACATTGAGCCCGAGTGGGCCATGTTCCGCGCCTCTATTGTCGAGGCAGCTTATCAGAGTTGTGGCCGCAAGGTTGTTGGTGCCTGTCGTGGTGGCAACCCTAGAACCCGGTGGTGGACACCGGCGGTGAGGGATGCTGTCAGGCTGAAAAAGGAGTCCTATTGGGCCTTTTTGGCCTGTGGGACCCCGGAAGCAGCAGATAGATACCGGCAGTCCAAGCGGCATGCGGCTCGGGTGGTTGCTGAGGCAAAAACTCGGGCGTGGGAGGAGTTCGGAGAGGCCATGGAGAATGACTTCCGTACGGCTTCGAGGCGATTCTGGTCCACCATCCGACGTCTCAGGGGGGGAAAGCGGTACGCGACCAACACCATTTATGGTGGGGATGGCGTGCTGTTGACCTCAACTCGGGATGTTGTGAGTCGGTGGGCGGAGTACTTCGAAGACCTCCTCAATCCTACTGGCACGTCTTCCACTGAGGAAGTGGAGCCTGGGGACTTTGGGTCGGGCTCTCCAATCTCTGGTGCTGAGGTCGCCGAGGTGGTTAAAAAGCTCCGCGGTGGCAAGGCTCCTGGGGTGGATGAGATTCGTCCTGAGTTCCTTAGGGCTCTGGATGTTGTGGGGTTGTGTTGGCTTACGCGACTCTGCAATATCGCGTGGACATCGGGGGCAGTTCCCTTGGATTGGCAGACTGGGGTGGTGGTTCCCCTATTCAAAAAGGGGGACCGTAGGGTGTGTTCCAACTATAGGGGGATCACACTCTTAAGCCTCCCTGGTAAGGTCTATTCAGGGGTTCTGGAGAGGAGGGTCCGTCGGATAGTCGAACCTCGGATTCAGGAGGAGCAGTGTGGTTTTCGTCCTGGTCGTGGAACACTAGACCAGCTCTACACCCTCAACAGGGTCCTGGAGGGTGCGTGGGAGTTTGCCCAACCAGTTTACATGTGCTTTGTGGACTTGGAAAAGGCATTCGACCGCGTCCCTCGGGGGCTTCTGTGGGGGGTACTCCGGGAGTATGGGGTACCGGGCCCTTTGATACGGGCTGTTGGGTCCCTGTACGACCGGTGTCAGAGCTTGGTCCGCATCGCTGGCAGTAAGTCAGGCTCGTTCCCTGTGAGAGTTGGACTCCGCCAAGGTTGCCCTTTGTCACCGATTCTGTTCATAACTTTTATGGACAGAATTTCTAGGCGCAGCCAAGGTGTTGAGAGGATCCGTTTTGGTGGCCTTAGAATCGCTTCTCTGTTTTTTGCAGATGATGTGGTCCTATTGGCTTCATCAGTTCGTGATCTACAGCTTTCGCTGGAGCGGTTTGCAGCTGAATGTGATGCAGCCGGGATGAGGATCAGTTCCTCCAAATCCGAGGCCATGGTCTTGAGCCGGAAAAGGGTAGCATGCCCTCTCCGGGTCGGGGAGGAGGTCCTGCCCCAAGTGGAGGAGTTTAAGTATCTCGGGATCTTGTTCACGAATGAGGGAAAACTGGAGCGTGAGATCGATAGGCGGATAGGTGCAGCGTCCGCAGTGAAGCGGGCGCTGTACCGGTCTGTCGTGGTGAAGAGAGAGCTGAGTCAAAAGGCAAAGCTCTCAATTTACCGATCGATCTACGTTCCCACCCTCATCTATGGTCATGAGCTCTGGGTTATGACCGAAAGAACGAGATCTCGGATACAAGCGGCTGAAATGAGTTTTCTCCGCAGGGTGTCTGGACTCTCCCTTAGAGATAGGGTGAGAAGCTCAGTCATCCGGGAGGGACTCGGAGTAGAGCCGCTGCTTCTCCACATCGAAAGGAGCCAGTTGAGGTGGCTCGGGCATCTGGTTAGGATGCCTCCTGGACGCCTCCCTGGTGAGGTGTTCCGGGCATGTCCCACCGGGAGGAGACCCAGAGGAAGACCCAGGACACGCTGGAGGGACTATGTTTCTCGGCTGGCCTGGGAACGCCTTGGGATTCCCCCAGAGGAGCTGCTCCAAGTGGCTGGGGAGAGGGAAGTCTGGGCCTCCCTACTTAGGCTACTACCCCCGCGACCCGACCCCGGATAAGCGGACGAAAATGGATGGATGGATGGATGGATGGACAAACATATTGTTTACTTGGCATATTTTAAAAATAAATGTTTTGTAAGTCTTTATTTTCATTTTATTTTTTTTGTACCAAAAAAAAAAAACGAACCGAGCCCTCCTTGTAATTGAACCGAACCGAAATGTGATTTCAGCGTACTGTTACACCCCTAGCATTTATTAAGGAAAAGTCCAGCTAAGACACATCTTTGCTATAATTTTCAGCAAACAATTGTTTTTACCGTGTTAATCTTGTTAAAGTCCTTCCGTGCGCGCTCGCCTCTGTGGCCGCCATTTTCAGCAGGGCAAATGAGGCGCTGACGCGTCGCGTAGCGGTGACACATAATAGATGCAACTTAAATAAAGGTGTGATCTGTTTATGGATTATCCAAATTATTGCCAATAATTGGACAAAGCAATCTATATGACGGTGTGACCTATCAGGCGGAAAATACGGTAGATCACCACATGTCCCAGTGGATACTGGATTCCCTCACTGGACGTCCACAGTATGTGAGGACACAGGGCTGTGTCTCTGACAGGCTGGTCTGCAGGACGGGGTCCCACAGTGAACTGTGCTGGCACTGTTCTTCACCCTCTACATTGCAGACTTCATCAACTCCCCACACGGCCATCTGCAGAAGTTCTCTGATGACTCTGCCACAGTCGGCCTCATCACAGGTGAGGACAACTCAGAGGACAGACGGTGGACTCAGGACTTTGTGGACTGGTGCCAGTGGAACCACCTCCTGATCAACGCTGCTAAAACTAAGGAGCTGGTGGTGGATTTCCACAGGCGCAGACCCACCTCACTGACCCCGGTGAACATCCAGGGAGTGGACATTGAGATCGTGGACTCTTATAAGTACCTGGGTGTTCACCTGAACAACTGGACTGGTCTCACAACACTGACACACTTTACAAGAAGGGTCAAAGCAGACTCTACCTGCTGAGGAGACCTAAGCTCATCAAGAAGACCAGCTCTGTGCTGGGACGCCCCCTCGACCCAGTGCAGGTGGGAGACAGAAGGACTCGAGCTAAAATAACATCAATACTGGAGAACGTCTCCCACCTGTCAGTGAACTGAGCACCTGTCAGTGACTGAGCACCTGTCAGTGACTGAGCACCTGTCAGTGACTGAGCACCTGTGGAGGAAGTGGACGCGGGCACACCTTGGCTGCCGCTGCTCCTCGTACTTTTTGCTTTTTGAAGCCTTTTTTATTACTTTCTGCTGTTTTTTTTCACCGAGCCTTGTTGGACATTTCTACCTTTCTTGAACGCAGAGTGCGACAGGCGCAAAGCCTGTGTACAGCACCTGTACAAGCGGACGCGGACATTTCTACCTTTCTTTGAACTTTTCTACCTTTCTTGAACGCAGAGTGCGGCAGGCGCAAGCCTGTGTACAGCACCTGTGTGAATCGGACGCGGACATTTCTACCTTTCTGTGATTAAGTTTTGTGTTTTAGTTAGTTAGTTTTAGAGCAACTGTCTTTTCTGACTGCGTTGTGGATCTGCAAACATTATAAGTTGCCGGTCAAAGCAGATGACCGCTTGTCCTGAGCCTGGGTCTGCTAGAGGTTTCTTCCTTCTAAAAGGGAGTTTTTCCTTTCCACTGATGCCATTGTGCTTGCTCAGGATGGGAGATCGTGGCGAAGCCAAGATTTGACTTGTTTGCTGGAGTCATTAGATAGAAAACTTTACTAGTCTAACCAGAATTTTAATAATAGTAGGGGCTGCTAGCTCCCGCTAGCTTCAACACGAATTTAGCTTCGAGTATCACGTAGCTGCACTTATTGTTCGCTTACCTGCTGCCACCATCAAACAACTGGGACTTCTGCGTAGACCTCGTTACATCCATAGAAGCTCTCGAAAGAAAACTGTTTATTCTCAAGCGAACTCTGATTCGATTAGTGCTGTCTGGACTGAGAGACGTGTCGCACCTCGATGGCGTCATCAGAACGCTGCGTCTGTAGGCCTTTGTAGTCCTCTGCGCACGAAGTGGCGAGGAAAACGTGGAGTGGACTTCAGTCTGCTTAAACCGGTTCAAAAAGCTCCTATTCCAACTGGTATTAAATTAGAACTTTTCAATGTGCAGTCACTATCCAACAAGTCATGTTTAATTCATGATCACATTCTGGAGAAGGACTTGGACCTCATGTGTCTTACAGAGACGTGGCACCAACCAGAGGTGTTCAGTTCTCTGAATGAGGCGTGTCCCTCTGGATACAGTTATCTGCAGAGAGCCCGCAGCACTGGCCGCGGTGGTGGTCTGGCTGTAATTTATCGCAGTAATTTAAAATTGTCTCATCTGTCTTCTCAGGACTTTTCCTCTTTTGAATGTCTGGCTTTCAGCTTCAAAGCCCCACTCCTGATGAATGTTATATTAATTTATAGACCTCCCAAACCGCATGTTTCATTTAACTCAGAGATGCATGACCTTCTCACTTTTTTCTGCACCTCCCCTGTGAAGACTATTTTTCTTGGCGACTTAAATATCCACGTGGACAATTCTTCTTCACCTCTGGCAACAGATTTTAAGTCTCTTCTGGACTCTCTTAATCTCACTCAACATGTTGACGCCCCTACGCACAGCAGGGGGCATACTCTGGATTTGGTGATTACAGACACTGTACTCATCAATAACTTATCTGTATATGACCTGGGTGTCTCAGACCACAGGGTCATCTCCCTGGAAGTGCCTTCATCTTCGCCTGCTTCAAATCCAAAACGACCCATCCAGTTCCGTGACCTTAAAAACATTTCCCTTGATGTTCTGTCTGCTGATCTTCACACCCTGACCGCTGTCAATCATTCATCTGCAGATGACTCTGTGGATTACTACAACCAATCTCTTCGGGAGCTCCTGGACCTACACGCCCCCTTAAAGACAAGACTGGTGTCTTTCTCGCGCTCAGCTCCTTGGTACACTGATGAGCTGCGCAAGATGAAGGCAACTGGCCGTGCTATTGAGAGACGTGTAAAATCATCTGGTCTGTCTGTGCATAAGCAGGCATATAAAGAACATCAGAAAGCATACGCCTATTCTCTTAAAGAAGCACGCTCCAAATATTATTCTAACATCATCAACACCTGCCCTGGAAACTCTAAACAGCTCTTCTCCACAATCACTCGTCTGCTTAATCCCATTAAGCAAACTCTTGAGGACTCTGCTCAAAAATGTGACCTGTTTCTTTCATCTTTTAAAACCAAAGTTGACACTATCAGATCTCAGCTCCACAACCTCCCCGTTCTCAGTGTGCCACCCACCCGTCTGCATTCTGGGACCCTAAACAGCTTTGACGAAGTTGTTCAGAGTGAGGTGGAGGCCATCATCAAGAAAATGAAGCCTTCATCCTGCGCCCTGGATCCTTTCCCCTCTTCTCTCATAAAAACCAATCATTCTGCAATAGGCCCACTTATCACTCAAATAATAAATCAGTCTCTACAATCTGGTCATGTTCCACTGCCTCTAAAAACCGCCATCATTAGGCCTCTTCTGAAAAAATCTAATTTGGATCCCGACATTTTTTCTAATTACCGCCCAATTTCACACCTCCCTTTTCTGTCTAAAGTGCTGGAAAAAGCTGTTGCTGCTCAGCTGCAGGATCACCTACAACAACACTCCCTGTATGAGAAGTTCCAGTCTGGATTCAGGGCAGCTCACAGTACAGAGACTGCATTGCTGAGGGTTACCAATGATGTCCTCTTGGCTGCTGACACTGGCTCTCCCTCCATCCTTGTCCTCCTTGACCTCACTGCAGCCTTCGACACTGTGGACCATAGTATCCTCCT
>JBBPBX010040411.1:0-29387 GCA_038048925.1 Garcialebias charrua
TCAAAAGCTTTTTTAATGTCTCTAAGAGAGTGATTTATCTTTTTATCTGTTGGATTTTTAACTTTTTCTATAAACCTATCAGCTTGTTGCTTACGTATTCTCCATGCAAGTAATCTCTTTGATTTGTGTCCGTTTTCATAGTAGTTCTGTTTAAGAAATTTTGCTTTTTTCTCTATCTGGTCTTCATATAAGTAGTTTAAAGCTTGCTTTGTTTCATTTATTTGTATTAAGGTATGGTCATTATTATTTTCCATGTATTGTATTTCTAAAGATTTTAATTTTATAGTAAGATCTTTTAAACATTTTTCTTTTTCTTTTTTCTTATAGGAAGACCACATAATTAATTTCCCTCTTAGAACTGTTTTTGCTGCATCCCATAAAATACAGGGAGAAATATCCTCTGTGTTGTTATGGTCCATAAAGTCTTTGAATTCTTTTTCTACAAAGTTATCAAATTTAGTGTCGTTTAGTAAACTATTATTAAATCTCCACAAGGTTTCTTTACGGTCATTATCCATATGGAGCGTCATGTATACTCCGGCATGATCAGATATATCTCTCACCCCTATATCACAGTTTATTATTCTTTGTCTGTCAACATTTTGTATAAAAAAATAATCTAATCTTGAATGCATCTGATGAGAAAAGGAAAAAAAAGTATATTTCTTCTCTTGAGGGTGTAAATTCCTCCAAACATCCACTAATTTTAATTCTTTCAGCATTTTTTTAATGTGTTTTGCTTCTGTCTGAGCTTTGGTAATTTTGTTGGATGAGTCTAAAAAAGGATTTAAGTGGACGTTCCAGTCTCCCCCACTTAGTAATATCCCAGATACTTCTGTTGTGATCATAGTAAAGATTTTCTTAATAAACTGCTTGTCATTTCCGGGTGGTCTATACACATTCAATAAGGTGACTTCTTTATTATCTATATAGCCTTTTACCAATATATATCTTCCTTCTTTATCTTTAATTTGTGAGGAGAACTGAAAGTTCAACTTATTAGATAGTAAAATTGCGACTCCTCTAGAGTTCTTTTTTGCATATGAAGAAAAAAACACATTTTTAAACCCCATTTTCTTTAGTTTTTCATGTTCCGTAGTAGAAAGATGTGTTTCTTGCCAAAAAATTATATCTTGCTTTTCTCTTTTCATCTTTGCCAATGCTTTTTTTCTTTTAATAGGATTATTTAAACCATTGACATTAAGAGTAATTACCTTATATTGTTGCTTCACTTCTGTCATTAATATATAAACATAAAAATACTTAGTGTTTTCCAGATGCTCTTATGGATAAGGGGGGGTCTGCAAAAAAAAAAACAATACATAACATACGTGACTTCCAATAGTGAGGTACCAGTCCACCTTCTGTGTAGTGAGGAGAGTCCCTGGGGTCCCAGGGGGCTCCTCGCGGTGCTGCCCTTCGATTCGAATCCATCCTGGCAGCGCCCATGGAGAAAGCAGTCCTGATCCCATAGCACGGTCATTCTGAATACTTGTACTGTACAGAGGATTTTCAGATAATCATAGAGTATTGTCATCTCGTCTGAAAGCCCTGAGTTTTTCCTTGAAGTGTTCCGCTCGTGTTTCTCGGGTCCACCGCTGAGTTCCATCCGCTCCTTCCCGGGAAAGGGTGCTCGAACTGGGTTGTGAGGTGTCCTTCCCTGGTTTGTCCGCCGATTCAAACATGTTCCTCTTCTTCATGTCATCCGATGCGTCTTGTGCGTTGTTGTAAATCACCGTGCCACTCTCATAAAACACACGAAGCTTGGCTGGATACATGGATTGGAAGCGGATTCCCTTCTCTTTTAAGATCTTCCTGATGGGGTTGTATGCTTTACGTTTGGTAAGGATTTCATTAGGGAAATCTTGATCAAAGAACACCCGCTTTCCTCTCAATTGTATCATCTTCTTACCCCATGCTGAATGAAGCACACGTTCCTTCGTTGAAAATTCCAAAAAGGTCACTACAATGGATCTAGGGTTGGAGCTGGGCGGAGGTTTGGGCCCCAGTGATCGATGACAACGTTGTATACCCAGCGTGAGGTCCGTGAGTGAGAGTTCAGTTTTTATAAATTGCTCTATGAACTTATGCAGGTTCTCACCTTCTTCTCCCTCGGTTATCCCGTGTATACGGATGTTATTCCTTCTTGAACGGGCTTCTAGGTCAGTTAGACGTGTTTGCATGTTTTCCTGTAGCTTTAGCGTGTGGCTCAGTACGTCTTTGACGTCCATGTTGAATTCCTCCACCTCGGTTAGCCGCTGCTCCGCCTCTTCGACTCTGCTCTTCACGTCTTTCAGGTCTGTAACAATGTCATCCAGTCGTTTCCCCATCTCTTCTCTAAACTCCGACATTTCTTTTTTTATAAGTCCCGACTGGTCAGTAATTTGTTTTTTGAGGTTCGTCTGAACTTCCTTCAGCTCCGAGAGAATGCTAGCTCCCATAGCTTCCATAGCTTTAGCCATTGCTAGCTTGTTACCATCGGAAGCCTCCGTCGTTAAAGCGGGTGATTCTTTCGTGTTTTCCTGCTGGTTTCCTCTCGTCTTCATGTTACTCCCCGACTAACATGTGAGTACAAAAATGCTTTTTAGAGTTATTTTGTCGAGAGAGTAAGTCGACCGTCTGGGAGCTCAGGAATCAAGCTGTTGCTCGCTCCTCCGTCATCCGGAAGTCCTGTTCATTAAATGTTTAATGTTTTAGTTTTAGAGTTGGTGTAAATTTTCATACTCTTATACCACTATGCAAAAAACTCAGGACAGTGTTAGGTTTACTATTTTATGCTTATGTCTATTATTATATGTTTCAGTGTTTCAATGTTTAGATGTTTACTGTTGCACCGAGGGACTGAGAGAAACGCAATTTCGGTCCTGTGTATGTCCTGCACTGTACATATTGCAGATCTGACAATAAAGTTGACTTTGACTTTGACTTTGACTTTGACTTTGATCTTGCTGTGTTTGGACTCGCTCTCTGATCGGAGTATCTGTGTGGGTGAAGTGCTCCAGCTAATCTCCTCAAATCAACATACAGTCCTAACTCTCCATAACATTGGTCCTTCGAGACGGATTACTTCACTCATATCAGCAAAATGGACACATCAAGATTAACAGAACGGCCACGGCAACTACCAGCTCACCTCCAGGACTACCAGGTTAGCCTTCCTCAGTTGCTAATGTCTTATGCTGCCCCTCATCAGGATGACAATCTAGGTGCCAGTGCACAGCAGCTGCAGTCACTCAGCCTGCAGACTAAGTCTGCTATCCAAGATGGCCAGCTACTTTCAGCACTTGGGCTCTCAGTGTCATTCCCCAGCGGCGGCAGTCGATAAGGCAAGCCAGTATACCACAATATCTACGTTATACCAACCAGCCTATCAAATAATGAATCCCGTGACTTCAGCTGTAAATGCTCAACATAGAGGCCCAGTTATACCGATGCCAATCCAATACCAGCTCAATTATACAGGTCCAGTCCATGCAGAATACCAGCCACATCCAGCTGTGTCAACACCAGCACGTCAACCCCTGGCTCCAGCAACACCACGTCATGTGCTGCAACCCACATCACTATCAAACAATATTATGCTTCAGTGCCAGAACCTCTACACTCCTATGGCAGTAACACAGCCTGTGTATCAGCCCACACAAGGTAACACCACACAGCCTGTGTATCAGCTCATGCAAGTTAACGCGGCACACCCTGTGTATCAAACCGCACAGCCTGTGTATCAGCCCACGCAAGTTAACACCGCACAGCCTGTGTATCAGCCCACGCAAGTTAACACCACACAGCTTGTGTATCAGCTCACGCAAGTTAACACCACACAGCTTGTATATCAGCTCACGCAAGTTAACGCGGCACAGCCTGTGTATCAAACCACACAGCCTGTGTATCAGCCCACGCAAGTTAACATTGCACAGCCTATGTATCAGCCCACACAAGTTAACACCACACAGCTTGTGTATCAGCTCATGCAAGTTAACGCGGCACAGCCTTTGTATCAAACCGCACAGCCTGTGTATCAGCCCACGCAAGTCAACATTGCACAGCCTTTGTATCACCCCCTGCAGGTTAATGCTGCACAGCCTGTGTATCAGCATACACCAGTTATCACTGCACCTCCTGTGCACCAGCCCCCACCGATTATTACTACGCAGCCCATCTTGCAGCCGCCAGGTTATCAGCCAGGTCCATCTCCACAACCTGTTCTCCAGCATCCTGCAGTACAGACCGTCTACCAGCCAGTGCCTGTCATGGTAGGGCCAGCTCCTCATGGATACAGTTCTTTCCTGCCACAGTACACCATGCCACAGTCCACATACAGTTTCCAGCCGCCGAAGCAGCCTGATCCTGTCCCTGAACTGCCCAAGCTGGTTCGTGATAGTGAGAGAGAATTTACAGACCATAGCAACAATCCTGTGGCAAACCCCGACAGACCTGAAGAAGAGGACATGGAGACTGGTTCAGAGAACCTACAAACAGAATGGGCGGGGAGTCCAGTACTGTCCACCAGTTTGCACATTCCTGTCTCTGCTGAAGGGGAGACATCACCCAGTTTAAATAAAACTGAGTCCAAGGGCTCAGAAGACAACAGGATCATAAACTATCCAGACTGCAAGAAGTCCTGGCCCCCTAGTGACGATGCAGCCTTTTGTCCTGGGTCTCATATGGAGGACAACGTGTCCTGTGTCAGTCCTGAACACAAGGCTGAGGAGAGGACCGACATCCCACAGAGCTCAGAGACCAACAGAACTGAACCACTCGAAGGCAGCCTGAGTTCAGAAGGTGTCTCTGAATCCAAAGCTGAGCTCCACCCTGATCCGATGGAGGCCATGCCAGCTGACGAGAAACCCGAGTCCTCGTCCGCAGCCGAAGAGCAGAGTCAAACCAGCATCCAGACGGCAGCTCAGACGGACAGCAGCAACACCTCGGAGGTGTTCCTCCCCTCAGTGTGGAGACCAAGAGTCTGACTCCTCGGGAGCCAAGCTCAAGCTCCGCCCCTCAGACGAGGAAGTGGACGTCCGCAAGAGGAAGATGCCCAAGCTGCTGAGCTGTGCGGCTCAGCAGGAGAAGGAGCGGTGCCAGCAGTCTCTGGCAGCCATCGTGGACTCCGTGAAGCTGGAGGAGATCGAGTCCTACCAGACGGAGCGAGCCAACCCATACTACGAGTTCCTGCACATACGCAAGAAGATCGAGGTCGAGACCAGATCCAACACCAAGCCCTTAGGCTATGTTTCATCAGACATAGCTGATCCTGATCCAGTGACGCCAAATATGTTGTTGATGGGGCGGCGGGACGCCTCCTTACCCCAAGCGTCTTACGCTCCTGACACCGTCACAAGAAGACGTTGGTGCCACTGTCAGATGATGGTGGACCACTTCTGGGTGCAGTTCCTACGGCATTACCTTCCGTCCTTGCAAGTTCGGCAGAAGTGGAGGCGGCCTACTGATGACCTCACGCAGAGCACGATCGTCATGATAGTTGATCCCCAGCTTCAGAGAGCACGGTGGCCCATCGGGGAGGTTGTCAAGGTGATCGAGAGTGCAGACGGTCGATCCGGTTAGCTAAGGTTCGGATTGGACCAAGAAGACCTACCTGCGGCCGGTATCACGTATGGTCCAGTTGCCGGCCATTCCACCTGATGATGGACAAAATACAGGGACTCCACTTCATCTTAGGGAATTTAATAGACTTTACATAATAGCTAGACTATTCTGGGGATGGCTGTTATAAATTCCTTAGTATTTATGCATTGTTTTGTTCAGGAATCTTGTTAAGACAGCTAATTCGTATTTTTACGTTAGACAGCTAATTCGTATTTTTTACATCAGGCATCTTGTTAGACAGCTAAGGGGTCCTTGGGGATAAATAGAGCTGAGAAAGCAGTTGGTTTTTATAGCTGTTGGTGTTTTCTCTCGTTGATGCCTGTCTGCGTTTGTGACAAAGTGAGTTTAATGCACCGTTAATGAGCGCTAATTTCTTCTTTTCATATGTAAATGGGGTGGCGATTTTTGGCGCAAATATGAGACAGCCCAAGAAATGTTTATTTCATGTTTAAGGTCCTGTCTTATTGTAATATTAAGGGTATGCTAAGCTACATGTTAGCCTGTTCTTATTTTAGCCGTTTTCTTTTATTTCAGATACCAGACAGACAGAAAAAGGGACAGTTAATACCAGTTACTATCAGTTATGAAGAGTAGACAGCTCATAAAGGGAAACTTCATGCTGTAAACGAACTGGAAAGTTAATTAAACTCCAAGAAAACACTATCTTGCTGTGTTTGGACTCGCTCTCTGATCGGAGTGTCTGTGTGGGTGAAGTGCTCCAGCTAATCTCCTCAAAATCAACATACAGTCCTAACTCTCCACAACAATTAACATTGGTAGAACTAGCATTAACAATATTAGCATGCATTAACATGAACTATAAATAGCAGTATTAGCAATAGCATTAACATTGAACTAGCATTGGCAGTATTAGCATTAACGTTGAACTAGCATTAGCGGTATTAGCATTAACGATGAACTAGCGTTAGCAGTATTAGCATTAACAATGAAATAGCATTAGCAGTATTAGCATTAACATTGAACTAGCATTAGTGGTATTAGCATTAACGATGAACTAGAAATAGCAGTATTAGCATTAACATTGAACTAGCATTAGCAGTATTAGCATTAACATTTAACTACCATTAACAGTATTAGTATTAACGTTGAACTAGCATTAGTGGTATTAGCATTAACGATGAACTAGCATTAGCAGTATTAGCAACTAGCATTAGCAGTATTAGCATTAACAATGAACTAGCATTAGCAGTATTGGCATTAACAGTGAACTAGCATTAGCTGTATTAGTATTAACAATGAACTAGCGTTAGCAGTATTAGCATTAACATTGAACTAGCAGAAGTATCAGCATCATAATTAAACTAGCGTTAGCAGTATTAGCATTCAGTAAACTAGCGTTAACCTCAGTAAAATTAGCATTAACAGCAGTAGTCATTGCTTTATAATGTAGCTGTTTTTGTTTCATTTTTATATAATTTCTTCTATTTACTTTTCATTTTATATGGTTGTTTGTACCTCATCTGTGTTCTGTTAAAACGGATCTCTTGTAAATGATTCATGGAGACTCAATGAGACTAACCTGTATAAAAGGTTGAATGAATAGTCTGTCCCTGTAGTACTGTACTTTAGTATCAATGATACAGCTTCATGTCTCTTTAATGCTCAGTCTCTGGCTCCAAACATGGCAGCATTCAAAATACTGTAACATTTTTGACTTGATTCTGACCCTTCAGCCATTTTATTAAAGTTGATGTGTTGTTTTGTTGTTGTTTTGTTTGTTTTTAACTCCAACATAAAAGGATAAATCTACCTTCTCAAAGTTGCTCTTCCCCAGTGGTCCTTTCCCGTCTTTCCCTCCAACAAACACCCAGCTGTCTCTGAAGCCCAAAGACTTGATCACAGAACTTCCCAGGTCAGAGATCAGGTCCCGGATCTCGTCGGTTAACCTGATCCAACACACAGAATCCTTTAGTCAGATCTGGTTCTGTTACAGTTCTGCTCTCAGTCTGATGAAGTTATAAAACATTAAAGACAAATAACAGTAATCTGAATCAACGATTCTTAATAAGGATCAGAACCAATCTGAGATCCAATCCAGTCAACCCTGCAGTGATTTTTAACAGAACCGCTGAAACGTGTTTTACTTTGTTGACGGCTCGTCGTAGGATGCAATCAGAACCACAGAACCCATCTCAACGTTCTTCAGGAACTCGACCAAAGGTTGTATTTCTGCAACAAAAACATGTCACTCAGATCATCTGTACAAACTTGAACTCAACCAAAACCAGATGTTGACTTACCGCCGCTGTACATGTCATAGTGTTCTGTCCTCAGAACCTCTCCTGTTCTGCCTGCAGGACAGAACCAAGACCACATATTTTATTGTAACTCCTCGTAATTTTATTTTTTAAACACAAAGTATGAATCTAATGATCTGATCCATTCTGTTCTGTTGGGTTTCTTGTTTGGACCTGAATTCTGTTCAGACCTAACGTGCATTTGATGCATTTTACCAATCTGGACCGACTCCTGACCCGTGTTCCTAAAACAGAGATCAGAACCTGTCTGAACTTGGACGAGAGAAATGTTAAAGAATCAAACGGTTAGACGGGTTTTTGAAGTGTACTAGTCTGAGCCCAGGATCTCTCAGACCACAAGGACCTAAATCAAGAACCATCCAGGGGAATCTGGGTCCAGATTTATATTATGATGGCTCAGATCTGTCGAACTAATCTGAGAAAAAACAACAGTCAGAGGAAGTGGAGGAGAAGGGCAGGCCACATGTGCTTGTCGGTTGCTGTGGTCCCTGGAGGTGAAAACCATAGTTGCCAAGTCCGCTTATTATAAGCGACTTTGGGCTTCTTCTTCCTTTTTTCTACTGTCGCTATAAAATATGTGAGTCGCGAGTTGCGGGTTTTTGGGCTTGTTTTGAACGCTAAGGCACTTTTTTGGGGGGTTTGTTTTGAATGTTGAGTCACTTTTTTGGGCTTGTTTTTCTGTCCGAGTGAAAGCAAAATACAGGTAGTTTGTCCCTTCACGCTCCCTTTCCACGGCTGTTGCGTCCAGGCGCAGTTGGCGCCACAGAAATCATATAAAAGCTAGATCCTGCATTTGCCCGGTCGCCTGCTTTACTCAGTGTAACCTGTTTGACAGGTGCAATGAAGGATCTGTGCGTTTAATCAGTCATAGCTCGCTGAATACTAAACTTATTCTCAAGATTTTTCCCTCTGTAAATTTTAGGCGTACAGCCATTAAAGCTGAACACATGGTTCAGTGTATTTAAATATTCTTGGTGGGTTCAAAAAACGTTCAATAGAAAAATGACTGGACTTTTGACGTTTCGCTCTTCAAATAAACCTGTTACAGTTAACCTTCCTTCTGTTAACTGTCTTCTGTTACAAATAAAGTCCAGTCGTTTTTCTATTGAACGTTTTTTGAATTGATCATGTCCTGGATGACTGAGAATCTTCACCAGCATATTCTTGGTGGGTTAACATTAACACTAATAAAATATTCTTATGACAAGTTTTGCAAAACTCACAGTCTATCTATCTATCTATCTATCTATCTATCTATCTATCTATCTATCTATCTATCTATCTATCTATCTATCTATCTATCTATCTATCTATCTATCTATCTATCTATCTATCTATCTATCTATCTATCTATCTATCTATCTATCTATCTATCTATCTATCTATCTATCTATCTATCTATCTATCTATCTATCTATCTATCTATCTATCTATCTATCTATCTATCTATCTATCTATCTATCTATCTATCTATCTATCTATCTATCTATCTATCTATCTATCTATCTATCTATCTATCTATCATCTATCTATCTATCTATCTATCTATCAGGACACTTCACAGCAAGAAACATATCACAGAGATTGTGTAAAAACAAACAAGCACAGTGCAGACATCAAGAGAATACTGTAAATTGAAATATAAAATACATAAAGAATATAAAATACAAAATAATATAAAATACATTTAGTAAAGTTAAGGATAAGCAAATCTAAAGAGATGTGTTTTCAGAGCAGTCTTGAACGAACAGAGCAAGATACATTAATTTTAATATTAATATATTTTTAATTTGTACGCTTTATAATTGTCTGTTGTTGTCATTGTCCATTGTTGTCATCACTCTTCGTTTAAAATTCAGGTCTCTCTGGTAAATGAGTCCCAGAGGCGTAATGGGATTAATTTGTATAAATAACGGCTGAATTAACGTTACATATGCAAAATTTATTTTAATTTTTTTAGAATGTAAAAGTATGTTTTTCAAAGTGTTAAGCATAATTTTTATGTTTATATGTAATGCCATAATAAATGTATTGATTGATTGATTGATGTTTATTCATTCATTTTAAAAGAACAATACAAGACAGTTTCATCAGATACAAGAATACAAGTAGGATAAAATGAAGGGAGCAGAAAGAAGATGAAATCTTATTATATCTGCCCCTTATTTCACAGTTTGTTCAACCAATGATAACCTTCAAGCAACATCACAGAATGAATAATTCTACTTATTTTTCTAACTGTAATACACAAACTACATCACAAAATGAATAATTCTACTTAATTTTCCTAACTAATACATAAACTAGATCACAAAATGAATAATTCTACTTAATTTTTCTAACTGTAATACACAAACTACATCACCCATAATTCTACTTACTTTTTCTAACTGTGATACACAAACTACATCACAAAATGAATAATTCTACTTAATTTTTCTAACTAATACACAATTTTTCTAACTAATACACAAAATACATCACACTTAATTATTATTATTATTATTTATTTTTTTCTACTACTAAATGTATGTTTATACTGTTTAAAAACTGCCTCTGTTTTCACAATATGGTGGGTTGTCAGTTGGGCTTGTTTTGGGCTTGTTTTCGTGGAGCTGGTTGCTTGTTTCTAGCGCGAGATCTGGCAACACTGGTGAAAACCTTCGACTGTCATCTGTTAACTCGCCGTTTTCTAAGTTCAGTTAAAAACCATGTTCCTATGTTCCTGTCTTCCATGTTCATGTTCTGAAGGGTGTTCTTGTTGGGCAGTACGACCTCCCCCATGGCCTACACAGACTGAAAAACATCAAATTTTGGAGCTCCTCTCCTAATATTTTTGGAAGCCCAGGAGTGCCTGGAACACAGCCTGCTCTCAGAATGTTGAAATTACAGAACCCACAGACCGCGTTTGTCTCAGTTTGGGTTCGGTTCCAGTAAATCAAGAACATTTGCCTCCAGAAACTCACCGTTCAGTTTCACAA
This sequence comes from Garcialebias charrua, assembly GCA_038048925.1. Lineage (NCBI taxonomy): Eukaryota > Metazoa > Chordata > Actinopteri > Cyprinodontiformes > Rivulidae > Garcialebias > Garcialebias charrua. The sequence goes on from JBBPBX010040411.1 coordinate 10,865, forward strand.
CGTTTAGGCCCACTCCAGCGTTGTTCAGGACGGTTCCAATCACCCTGAGGAAACAACCAGATTATGAAAACTAGCAGAACCACAGCTGAAACTGGGCCAAGAATCTGAAACTGAATTGTCAATATTAAAACAAGTAGAACAGAAGCTAAAATTAGCAAAACAGCAGCTAAAGCTAAAACCAGGCAAAAATGTAGGGTAAAATCAGGAAAACCAAAGCTAAAAGTTTAAATTAGCAAATCTAATAGCTAACAGCTAAAGCCAGTTAGACATAGGTAAATGCTAAAAGCAACAAAACATTAGCTAAAATGAGCACAACAGTAACTTGAAGTTAAAATTTGCACTTTTAAGCTACAATATTAGCAAATCACTAGCTAAAAGCTAAATTTAGCAAATCTGTAGCTGAAACTTGAAACCAACAAAATAGCTATAATCTGAAATGTACACAAAAAACTAAATATTAAGACAGTAGCTAAAATTTAAAACCAGCAGAACAATTGCTAAAACTAGTCAAAGCTAAAACTAGCAAATCGCTAGCTAAAAGCTAAAATTAGCAAATCTGTAGCTGAAACTTGAAACCAACTAAATATTAGCTATAATCTGAAATGTACAAAAACAACTAAATGTTAGTAGCTAAAATCTAAAACCAGCAGAACAATTGCTAAAGCTAAAAGTAGCAAAGATGTAGCTAAAAGCTAAATTGAGCGAAACAGTTGTTAAAACCTAAAATTAGCTTAAAAAAATTTAAGTTTTAAATGGGCTCATATTAAAAAAATCTTCATTTCAGTGAAAGCCATGAACAAACGAACAAATAAATAAAGATTAATATTTTACTAAGCAAGTTACAAACACCAACGGTCACATCCATCTCCTAAATGAGCTGAATGTCTTGATGTATGAGCAGCTAAAATAGCTGAAAGTTTGCAGAAGTTGTTAGATGCTGAAAAACTCAACAGGTAAACACCATTTGAACGATTAACACAAACAAACGCACAACAGGAACAACAACAAACAAACATTGAAGTAAAAAGAAAAATAATCAAAATGCAGACGTACTGACAACAAAATCAGAACAAACCCAACAAAATGTCTACAAAGACCCCAAACTAAAAGTAAACAACAACAAACAATCTCGTACACTTTGTTGTTGATGCAGATCTTTGGAGGAACCACGTTGGCGGCTCCGCTCTGGAGGAAGAAGCTGAAGTGATCCACAGGACAGCTTTTCTTACTGACACAGGATCCATCTGCAGACAGACACCCAGATCAGAACCGTCAGGTCCACCAGACCCGTCGGGTCCAGATCAGACCCGTCAGGTCCACCAGACCTGTCATGTCCAGATCAGACCGGTTGGGTCCAGATCAGACCGGTTGGGTCCAGATCAGACCCGTCAGGTCCAGATCAGACCCATCAGGTCCACCAGACCCGTCAGGTCCACCAGACCCGTCGGGTCCAGATCAGACCGGTTGGGTCCAGATCAGACCCGTCAGGTCCATATCAGACCCATCAGGTCCACCAGACCCGTCGGGTCCACCAGACCCGTCGGGTCCAGATCAGACCTGTCATGTCCAGATCAGACCTTTCGGGTCCAGATCAGACCCGTCAGGTCCAGATCAGACACGTCGGGTCCAACAGACCTGTCATGTCCAGATCAGACCTGTCATGTCCAGATCAGACCTTTCGGGTCCAGATCAGACCCATCAGGTCCAAATCAGACCCGTCAGGTCCAAATCAGACCCGTCAGGTCCAGATCAGACCCGTCAGGTCCAGATCAGACCTTTCGGGTCCAGATCAGACCCGTCAGGTCCAGATCAGACCCGTCAGGTCCAGATCAGACCCATCAGGTCCAGATCAGACCCGTCAGGTCCAGATCAGACCTTTCAGGTCCAGATCAGAACCGTCAGGTCCAGATCAGACCCGTCAGGTCCAGATCAGACCCATCAGGTCCAGATCAGAACCGTCAGGTCCAGATCAGACCCGTCAGGTCCAGATCAGACCCGTCAGGTCCAGATCAGACCCGTCAGGTCCAGATCAGACCTTTCGGGTCCAGATCAGACCCGTCAGGTCCAGATCAGACCCGTCAGGTCCAAATCAGACCTTTCGGGTCCAGATCAGAACCGTCAGGTCCAGATCAGACCCGTCAGGTCCAGATCAGACCCATCAGGTCCAGATCAGAACCGTCAGGTCCAGATCAGACCCATCAGGTCCAGATCAGACCCGTCAGGTCCAGATCAGACCCGTCAGGTCCAAATCAGACCCGTCAGGTCCAGATCAGACCTTTCGGGTCCAGATCAGACCCATCAGGTCCACCAGACCTGTCATGTCCAGATCAGACCCGTCAGGTCCAGATCAGACCTTTCGGGTCCAGATCAGACCTTTCGGGTCCAGATCAGACCCATCAGGTCCAAATCAGACCCGTCAGGTCCAAATCAGACCTTTCGGGTCCAGATCAGACCCATCAGGTCCAAATCAGACCCGTCAGGTCCAGATCAGACGTTTCGGGTCCAGATCAGACCCGTCAGGTCCAGATCAGACCCGTCAGGTCCAACAGACCCATCAGGTCCAAATCAGACCCGTCAGGTCCAAATCAGACCTTTCGGGTCCAGATCAGACCCGTCAGGTCCAGATCAGACCTTTCGGGTCCAGATCAGACCCATCAGGTCCAGATCAGACCCGTCAGGTCCAGATCAGACCCGTCAGGTCCAACAGACCCATCAGGTCCAAATCAGACCCGTCAGGTCCAAATCAGACCTTTCGGGTCCAGATCAGAACCGTCAGGTCCAGATCAGACCCGTCAGGTCCAGATCAGACCCATCAGGTCCAGATCAGAACCGTCAGGTCCAGATCAGACCCATCAGGTCCAGATCAGACCCATCAGGTCCAGATCAGACCCGTCAGGTCCAGATCAGACCCGTCAGGTCCAGATCAGACCCGTCAGGTCCAGATCAGACCCGTCAGGTCCAGATCAGACCCGTCAGGTCCAGATCAGACCCGTCAGGTCCAGATCAGACCCGTCAGGTCCAGATCAGACCCGTCAGGTCCAGATCAGACCCGTCAGGTTCAGATCAGACCCGTCAGGTCCAGATCAGACCCGTCAGGTCCAGATCAGACCCGTCAGGTCCAGATCAGACCCGTCAGGTCCAGATCAGACCCGTCAGGTCCAGATCAGACCCGTCAGGTCCAGATCAGACCCGTCAGGTCCAGATCAGACCCGTCAGGTCCAGATCAGACCCGTCAGGTCCAGATCAGACCCGTCAGGTCCAGATCAGACCCGTCAGGTCCAGATCAGACCCGTCAGGTCCAGATCAGACCCGTCAGGTCCAGATCAGACCCGTCAGGTCCAGATCAGACCCGTCAGGTCCAGATCAGACCCGTCAGGTCCAGATCAGACCCGTCAGGTCCAGATCAGACCCGTCAGGTCCAGATCAGACCCGTCAGGTCCAGATCAGACCCGTCAGGTCCAGATCAGACCCCCGTCAGGTCCAGATCAGACCCGTCAGGTCCAGATCAGACCCGTCAGGTCCAGATCAGACCCGTCAGGTCCAGATCAGACCCGTCAGGTCCAGATCAGACCCGTCAGGTCCAGATCAGAACGGTCAGGTCCAGATCAGAACCGTCAGGTCCAGATCAGACCCATCAGGTCCAGATCAGAACCGTCAGGTCCAGATCAGAACCGTCAGGTCCAGATCACACCTGTCAGGTCCAGATCAGAACCGTCAGGTCAAGACCAGACCCGTCAGGTCCAGATCAGAACCGTCAGGTTCAGATCAGACCCATCAGGTCCAGATCAGACCTGTCAGGTCCAGATCAGACCCGTCAGGTTCAGATCAGACCCATCAGGTCCAGATCAGACCCGTCGGGTTCAGATCAGACCCGTCAGGTTCAGATCAGACCCATCAGGTCCAGATCAGACCCGTCGGGTCCAGATCAGACCCGTCAGGTCCAGATCAGAACCGTCAGGTCCAGATCAGACCTTTCGGGTCCAGATCAGACCCGTCAGGTCCAGATCAGACCCGTCAGGTCCAGATCAGACCCGTCAGGTCCAGATCAGACCCGTCAGGTCCAGATCAGACCCGTCAGGTCCAGATCAGACCGTCAGGTCCAGATCAGACCTTTCGGGTCCAGATCAGACCCGTCAGGTCCAGATCAGACCCGTCAGGTCCAGATCAGACCCGTCAGGTCCAGATCAGACCCGTCAGGTCCAGATCAGACCCGTCAGGTCCAGATCAGACCCGTCAGGTCCAGATCAGACCCGTCAGGTCCAGATCAGACCCATCAGGTCCAGATCAGACCCGTCAGGTCCAGATCAGACCCGTCAGGTCCAGATCAGACCCGTCAGGTCCAGATCAGACCCGTCAGGTCCAGATCAGACCGTCAGGTCCAGATCAGACCCGTCAGGTCCAGATCAGACCCGTCAGGTCCAGATCAGACCGTCAGGTCCAGATCAGACCCGTCAGGTCCAGATCAGACCCGTCAGGTCCAGATCAGACCCGTCAGGTCCAGATCAGACCGTCAGGTCCAGATCAGACCCGTCAGGTCCAGATCAGACCCGTCAGGTCCAGATCAGACCCGTCAGGTCCAGATCAGACCCGTCAGGTCCAGATCAGAACCGTCAGGTCCAGATCAGACCTGTCAGGTCCAGATCAGACCCGTCAGGTCCAGATCAGACCCGTCAGGTCCAGATCAGAACCGTCAGGTCCAGATCAGAACCGTCAGGTCCAGATCAGACCCGTCAGGTCCAGATCAGACCTGTCAGGTCCAGATCAGACCGTCAGGTCCAGATCAGACCGTCAGGTCCAGATCAGACCCGTCAGGTCCAGATCAGACCCGTCAGGTCCAGATCAGACCCGTCAGGTCCAGATCAGACCTGTCAGGTCCAGATCAGACCCGTCAGGTCCAGATCAGACCCGTCAGGTCCAGATCAGACCTGTCAGGTCCAGATCAGAACCGTCAGGTCCAGATCAGAACCGTCAGGTCCAGATCAGACCCGTCAGGTCCAGATCAGACCCGTCAGGTCCAGATCAGACCCGTCAGGTCCAGATCAGACCTGTCAGGTCCAGATCAGACCCGTCAGGTCCAGATCAGACCCGTCAGGTCCAGATCAGACCGTCAGGTCCAGATCAGACCGTCAGGTCCAGATCAGACCCGTCAGGTCCAGATCAGACCCATCAGGTCCAGATCAGACCCGTCAGGTCCAGATCAGACCCGTCAGGTCCAGATCAGACCCGTCAGGTCCAGATCAGACCCGTCAGGTCCAGATCAGACCCGTCAGGTCCAGATCAGAACCGTCAGGTCCAGATCAGACCCGTCAGGTCCAGATCAGACCCGTCAGGTCCAGATCAGACCCGTCAGGTCCAGATCAGACCCGTCAGGTCCAGATCAGACCGTCAGGTCCAGATCAGAACCGTCAGGTCCAGATCAGACCCGTCAGGTCCAGATCAGAACCGTCAGGTCCAGATCAGACCCGTCAGGTCCAGATCAGAACCGTCAGGTCCAGATCAGAACCGTCAGGTCCAGATCAGACCGTCAGGTCCAGATCAGACCGTCAGGTCCAGATCAGACCTGTCAGGTCCAGATCAGACCCGTCAGGTCCAGATCAGACCGTCAGGTCCAGATCAGACCCATCAGGTCCAGATCAGACCCGTCAGGTCCAGATCAGACCCGTCAGGTCCAGATCAGACCCGTCAGGTCCAGATCAGACCGTCAGGTCCAGATCAGACCCGTCAGGTCCAGATCAGACCCGTCAGGTCCAGATCAGACCCGTCAGGTCCAGATCAGACCCGTCAGGTCCAGATCAGACCCGTCAGGTCCAGATCAGACCCGTCAGGTCCAGATCAGACCCGTCAGGTCCAGATCAGACCCGTCAGGTCCAGATCAGACCCGTCAGGTCCAGATCAGACCCGTCAGGTCCAGATCAGACCCGTCAGGTCCAGATCAGACCCGTCAGGTCCAGATCAGACCCGTCAGGTCCAGATCAGACCCGTCAGGTCCAGATCAGACCGTCAGGTCCAGATCAGACCGTCAGGTCCAGATCAGAACCGTCAGGTCCAGATCAGACCCGTCAGGTCCAGATCAGAACCGTCAGGTCCAGATCAGAACCGTCAGGTCCAGATCAGACCCGTCAGGTCCAGATCAGACCCGTCAGGTCCAGATCAGAACCGTCAGGTCCAGATCAGAACCGTCAGGTCCAGATCAGAACCGTCAGGTCCAGATCAGACCCGTCAGGTCCAGATCAGAACCGTCAGGTCCAGATCAGAACCGTCAGGTCCAGATCAGAACCGTCAGGTCCAGATCAGACCCGTCAGGTCCAGATCAGACCCGTCAGGTCCAGATCAGACCCGTCAGGTCCAGATCAGAACCGTCAGGTCCAGATCAGACCCATCAGGTCCAGACCAGACCCATCAGGTCCAGATCAGACCCGTCAGGTCCAGATCAGACCCGTCAGGTCCAGATCAGAACCGTCAGGTCCAGATCAGACCCGTCAGGTCCAGATCAGACCCGTCAGGTCCAGATCAGACCCGTCAGGTCCAGATCAGACCCGTCAGGTCCAGATCAGACCCGTCAGGTCCAGATCAGACCCGTCAGGTCCAGATCAGACCCGTCAGGTCCAGATCAGACCCGTCAGGTCCAGATCAGACCCGTCAGGTCCAGATCAGACCCGTCAGGTCCAGATCAGACCCGTCAGGTCCAGATCAGACCCGTCAGGTCCAGATCAGACCCATCAGGTCCAGATCAGACCCGTCAGGTCCAGATCAGACCCGTCAGGTTCAGATCAGACCCGTCCAGATCAGACCCGTCAGGTCCAGATCAGACCCGTCAGGTCCAGATCAGACCCATCAGGTCCAGATCAGACCCGTCAGGTCCAGTTCTCCTGGTCCGAAGCGCTTCGTGGAAAAAAAATTATCGATAGAGGAGACAGCCCACATAATTAAATCCATGTTCCAAATTGCTTCGAGTGAGCACTGAAGAGTTGCAGACGAGACAAAAGTGTAAAAGCAGGGAGGAGGAAAACTTTAGGGCAGGAGAGGAGCAGAAAAGCAACCTGCTTCGCCAAGAGCCGGAAGTGAAAAAAATGACCTCAGAAATATGGTGTCCTGAAAGACAAAATTGAGCCGGAAAAGGGTAGCATGCCCTCTCCGGGTCGGGGAGGAGGTCCTGCCCCAAGTGGAGGAGTTTAAGTATCTCGGGATCTTGTTCACGAATGAGGGAAAACTGGAGCGTGAGATCGATAGGCGGATAGGTGCAGCGTCCGCAGTGAAGCGGGCGCTGTACCGGTCTGTCGTGGTGAAGAGAGAGCTGAGTCAAAAAGCAAAGCTCTCAATTTACCGATCGATCTACGTTCCCACCCTCATCTATGGTCATGAGCTTTGGGTTATGACCGAAAGAACAAGATCTCGGATACAAGCGGCTGAAATGAGTTTTCTCCGCAGGGTGGCTGGACTCTCCCTTAGAGATAGGGTGAGAAGCTCAGTCATCCGGGAGGGACTCGGAGTAGAGCCGCTGCTTCTCCACATCGAGAGGAGCCAGTTGAGGTGGCTCGGGCATCTGGTTAGGATGCCTCCTGGACGCCTCCCTGGTGAGGTGTTCCGGGCATGTCCCACCGGGAGGAGACCCAGAGGAAGACCCAGGACACGCTGGAGGGACTATGTTTCTCGGCTGGCCTGGGAACGCCTTGGGATTCCCCCAGAGGAGCTGCTCCAAGTGGCTGGGGAGAGGGAAGTCTGGGCCTCCCTACTTAGGCTGCTACCCCCGCGACCCGACCCCGGATAAGCGGAAGAAAATGGATGGATGGATGGATGGATGGAAAGACAAAATGTGATATATCTTTTTTGTAATACCAACGCTACTACCCTCATGGCTCTTTCCTTGTTTCACACCTATAACCTTCATCCCGATACGGATGGGAGAGGCCGCGCTGAAAGACAAAATGTGATATATCTTTTGATGTCTCATATGGTGTCCTGATAGCAGCAGTTTCACACACGTAGTCCCCTTCAGGATGACTGTGCGTACATATTCACGCTGTACTGGTGCAAACTTGTGCAATGTTAATAAAAGTACTCTGACTCTGATTAACTGTTGGAGTCGGTCCTGTCAGTTCAGTCCAAATTATCTCTCGAACAGACAATCAGTGGATGGACGTCTAACGGTTTAACTTTGGGAGTCAGCCCAGTTCAAGATGGCTGCCACAGCTAATCGAGCTTAGCAAATAAGAAATGGCTATACTGTAAGTCAGTGAAATGTACAACTGTTGGGCTACTATTTAGCCTGGTAGTAGCTGAGGGTGTTTTTTGTTATGAATTTTGAGAGTGCTAACTTATTGCTTATAATCTGGCAGGGCAGTGGGAATGAGCTTTCTTTCAAGGAACACTTGACTTGTTTCAGTTCCTGGTTCATTTCAGACAAAAATCATACTAAACAATATAACATTTGTCTAAACACAACTCATGATGTAATCCATTGGATTCATTGTGCCTAAACATGTCAATGATTCAAAAAGAGCAATAAAACATCAGCAGCACATGGTTATTTCACCACAATTTTTATTTTCCAGTTGTTGAGTTCCTTCTTGAAGCCAACATTTCTCAGCTGCACACTTGTCTTACCTGCAGCCAACTTATCTTAGCGTCAAGCGGAGCAACATGTGCGTTCAGCCTTCTGTTTGTTCGGTAGCTGCTTATCAAACGCAGCAGAGGTTCAAGGCAGCCGAGCGCTCTGCAACATGTCTGTGTATTGGTGAGAGGAAAAGGTCAAAGGCTGAATGGGAATATATCCTGCGGTGCGGTGTGCCCCAGCACCTGATGGGTGATGACAGCTGTGGGTGGAAGCAGGCTGAGGGCAGGAAAACAGAGGTGAGTTCACCTGAAGGTAGAGGATGGTGTCCTAACACTCCCACAGGGATCAGTGCCGCACCGTGATGAGAAATACCACAACGGCTTTTAAATGCGTGTGTGCGTGTGCTCTGCTTACTGTATTCATTATTCAGTCGTGACAATATTTCATTTTCAAATTTATTGGACTGCTGATGCCTCAATGTGCTAAACTGGTGCTAAAATAATAAGGCCACAAGTCCAGAAGATAAAACAAAAGCAGCTTATATAATACTAAAAATAAGATCTTTATACTTAACTCTTATTTAATTTCTTTTAAAGTTATTGCAAAAATGTCCACCCTTTTGTCATTTCTATGGTTATGTAAGTGGTATGGTATAATACATAAAAATTGATCTGGGCTTTATCAGGTAATAACATTATTCAAGTCTCTCCTCAAGTGTACAAAAACACACAGCCAGCTCCAGCCTGATATTAAATATTCAACAAAACAACATTAGAATGGAAAGATTTATGTGAATAAACTACATGTTCCAATGCTGCCTCTTATATCTGACTGAGCCACAAAACATCTGGATCACTGGACAGATGAGACTAAAGTGGAGATGTCTGCCCATAATGCACAGCATCATGTTTGGTGAAAACCAAACTAAGACCAGCATAAACCCTTCATAGTGTCAGGCACGGTGGTGGAAGGTTGATGATTTGGGCACCCTGCAGTCATTGAGTTGACCCTGAACTCTTCAGTAGACCAATCACTTTAGAGTCAAATGTGAGACCATCTGTCCGACAACTGAATCTTGGACCAAACGGAGTCATGAACGTCCTGATCTGGGTCTGACTGAAGTGCTGTGGTAGCTGTGCAGAAACAACCGTCTCTAAACCTCAGTGAACTGAAGCAGTTTGGACAGAAGAGTGGGCTAGAATTCCTCTACAACCATTTGAGACTGATAGACATAAATTTTGTTATTTCTACATACAGCTTTTCCATGTTGGCTTCGTTTGATAAAGAATGATGAACAATCAAAGTTCATGCTCAATAATCCAGGTGAAAAAATCCAACAATGTTCAGTCAGGTCATCTGGATGGTTTCTATGGCTATGGTCTCTGAAGCTATGGCTTTCTCAGAGGAGTAGATGGGGGAGAGGGCAGGCCCCAGAGACCATCTTATCACCAGCAACCTGGTTGGTCCACTATGTGAGTGTGCTGCTTGTGGGAGTGAGTTTGTTGTGGCTCCTCGGGCTGACGAAGTCCTTTGGACGAAGGACGAAACGTCTCCACAACAACAACAACATAATAGAAATCATCCAGAAGACCTGACAGAACTTTGTTGGAATGATGAAAAAAGGTCAGAAGAGGTCAAAAACATGATTGCAGGCAAAAGGACAACTCAGAGATGCAGATTTTCTTAGAAATACAAACAAGGAGAAAATAATTATACGGCTCAACAGTTCAAGAACAAAGCTTCTCATTGTCAAATCTGAAATATTACTGGAACAGCAAACAAATCCAGAGGAAAAGATTGCATTATGTTTTACTGGATTACAGGATATCAACAGCTGCATTCTTGTCTATGGTTTTAGAGGCACTGGACAGATGTGTGTTTGTGTGAGTGTGTAAAAAAAAAACAGCTTGTTTCTCGGTCTCTGTGTCGCTGTTCCATCAGAAAGCTACATGTGCCTTTCAGGGCTGAGTGGACAGGCCAAAGTTCACACATTAGTGTGTAACCTTCGCTGGTTGACAACGTGAGAGCGAGCCACAGGCTGCAGGGAAAATTGTATAGATTTGCAGCCGGTGTGGATAATACTCTGACACAAAGGCGTACACACATCCATGCAACACACATCATTTTTAGCACCTGCTTTCAGAGCCCCTAAAAATCACACGAGCAGAGTGACACACGAGCACATGCCGGCACCAACGCACAGATAATGTGCCTTGATAACATTATGAATGGATGAGCGAGCAGCTCCATAGAACAGTGATTACTGGCTGCAGTGTGTGAAAGGAAATAGATTAGTCACTGTCTGAGCTCCCTCCCTTTTAATAACACAACGTATAACACTCCTTCATGCTGTCTGAGTGGGAAAATAAAGTCAAAATTTAATGTTAGGCTCCAAGGGAAGCGCTTTTTAATAGAGAGAGGAGCACAAAGAGAAAATAATACCTACTGCTGTGATATCCTTTTCATCTTCGCTTAGATTATCAAATACAAAGTAAATCAAAACTACATTTTCAAAACATCTCCGTCTCCATGAAGACCATAAAGGCACATCCTGGTCGCATTTATGTCAATTTCTTGTATGCATCTTTCTTCTAGGTTTCTAAAAAAGGAATAATTTCATGCAAACAAAAAGTAACAGTAATAATGATAAAACATTTCTGCATGAATGCAAGCGGGAAAAAACTGCAGCTGTTGATTTATTTCAAAAAGAACTACAGTGTTTAGTTTTTTGAAGGAGTGTGCTGTGCAAAAGTTATGAACATTTTATATCTGTCTTCTAACCTTAGCAACAAAGTGAACTGCTGCCATTTTAAAATATCTCTCGTTTAAAATTTTAAGTGGTTTATAAAAATGCTGTTTCACAACAGCAGCGCTGTGGATTAGTTGGTAGAGCTGCTGCCTCTCAGCGAGAAGGTCGCCGGATTGCAGCCCAGCCAGGGTCCTTTCTGGGTGGAGTTTGCATGTTCTCTCCGTGCATACGTGGGTTTTCTCCAGGTACTCCAGTTTCCTCCCACAGAGCAAAAACATGCATGTTAGGCTGATTGGTGACTCTAAATCAGGGCTTTTGAAAAGTTACGCATGCAGGGGACCAAAGTTACTGAAAGACAAGAGCTTAGGGGTCGGACATTCAGTAGCTATTCCCATTAAGTAAGCTTGTTTTACAATTTAAAATCTAGTTTTATTTAAAAATGAACCCATTGGTGGGCTGAACTGAGCACACCCATGGGCCTGATTTGTCCCTCGTGCCACCAGTTGAATAGTCCTGCTCTAAATTGTCCTTATGTGAGAGAGAGAGAGTGAATGGTTGTTTGTCTCGTTTGTCTCTATGTGTCCTTGTGATGGACTGGAGACATGTCCAGGGTGTCCCCTATCTGGAACAGTGACTGCTGGACATGAGCACAAGTGACTCCCGTGACTCGAAAGAAAGAAGCAGGTAAAAGTGATGTATGGATGTTTCATAGACCTTTACACCACTGTCAGTTTCTCAATACAAGACTGATAAAGCCTGATGCTACAGGCAAATGGGCGATCATGTTTTTGCTCCTACCTGTTTGAGTGCATGCTTTTGTGTGTCTGCCTTTTACCAAAATGTCTTATAAACTACCAGAGATGTGTTTTTTTTAACTCTTAGAAAGTAACCATTGGACATACAGATACAACTGTAAGCAAACGTAAGCACTGTGGTAACAGCTGCTGTTTTAAATGTGCTTTATAAATAAAGTTAATTTGACTTGATAACTCATACATAGTTCCCATGTGACGTCACATCTGTGTTATTTCCGGGTGGACCCTCATTCCGAGAGGCAGCGCAGCTGACAGCGCAGTCTAATGGATGTTCATTTTTCACGTTGTTTTTTTTTGTGTTAATTTCTAATTAATTGCAATGGTTACTTTGTGTTGGGTCAGTGGGTGTTCCAGTCGGGTAGACGTTTGGGCAACGCGCAGGTTTCACTTAATCAAAAAAAAAGTAAACGTGAAGGATTTATCTCATCGGAGAAGCTCACAGCAGCTCCATCGCTCTCTCGGATCTGCTCAGAAGACGTCGTGCTTTTGGCCGGTAAACAAAATATTCTACATAAATCATTTTGTGAAACAATGTTAGAGTACAACTGTCTGTGTGTTAGAGCTGTTTTTTTTTTATTTTTTTTTTCATTATTTAGCAACACCGTCTTGCATGCTGTGGTTAGCTTAGCATCTCGCTAACGCGACAACGGCCTCCTCGCGGTCTCGCCGGTCGGAGACCGCCCCAGTGGGGGAAGGAGGACGGGAGCCAAGTCGTGCGGGCGACACGTCGGTCCCATGGGACGTGCCCCCGCGGCCGCGACGGATCCACGCCGTCCGACCTGAGCTCGACGGACCCTCCGCTCCAGTGGCTAACAACATGCTAACTTCCAACACGGTAACACTCAAAGTGCTGGTTCTGGTCCGTGTTCAGCTTGGACTGTTTGTGCTGGCTGTGTGTTATTTTAGTTAAACCTTTATTTAGCTGGTTAGATATGATTGAGACAGTTTACACATCTTTTTTGGATTTAAAGCTGTGAAGCTCTGCGCTGTGAAGCCGGTGTGCGCTCCTCGTAGTAATTAAATAATTAATGATATCAGAGTAACTACTTTGTGACTAGTTGTCCGATTCGTCTGCCATGATTTCTTTCTCAAACTCATTTAACTCCGACCACTGCCATTTTGCTCTTGTTCCTTGGTGAAGCTAGTAATGTATTTAGCTGTGCTAGCTCGTGTTTTTGTCCGCCATTTCTGCCTTTCAGAGTGGCGAAACACCCGGTATTGCGCAATACTCGTCACGTGTGTGGGAACTATGTATTGCAGTCAACCCCTTTCAAGATGGCTGCCACAGCTAAGCAAGCTTAGAAAGCCCGAAAACGTCAGTTATAGTAAAATTAATAAAAAATGTATGGTTATTTGCAAGAGCAAACAGTCAAGTCAACTTTATTTACAAAGCACATTTAAAACGGCAGCTATTACCAAAGTGCTCAACAATAAGATCATGGGAGTAAATTCATGAAAAAAAAAATATACGATAGTACTGAAAATTAATTAAAAGCATCAAAAGAAAAGCATAGAAACGCAGAGCAACAAAATACTAAATCAAGTCACAGTGTAAAAATAGTGACAGAAGCAGCTATCTGTAGCACTTCCAGTGCAGCCTGGGGCACCTCAGACAGGTATATATTTTTACAGCAATGTAAATACAAGAACCTGGGGGCTCCGCGCTCGGGGTCCCTCTTGGGGTCTTGGGCTCTGGTCTCCACTTTGTCTGCCTCGGGTCTTGGGGGTCGGATATCTGATGCTTCATGGTCACTATTGAATGTTCTATTAGAGAAGCCTTATACACTTATGCATGCTCACAACCACACACAAATAGATGTGGGGATGCACATGCAGGTATCGTATGTACATAGATATGTAGATGTGTATGTGAATACATATGCATGTATATGTATGTATTGTAAAGTGATGGTGGTGTTTAGGAGGAGAGCTAGCTTAGCATTAGCAACATGTGCTCCGGTGTAGCTTGGAAAAGAGCGACAGAACGTTGATTCTCACTGGTACTTTATTTTTATGGGATGGCCGTGGCACAGTGGTAATGGCAGTCGACCCCCAATCAGAAGGTCGGAGGTTCGAGTCCCGCATCCGCCCACCATGTGTCGTTGTGTCCCTGGGCAAGACACTTAACCCCAAGTTGCTCCCGGTAGGTCTGGATAGCGCCCTACAAGGCAGGCTACCACTAACGGTGTATGAATGTGTGTATGAATGGGTAGATGGCTCGTATTGTAAAGCGCTTTGGGGCTCCTCAGATGGGGCTGGAAGGCGCTATATAAATAAGCTCCATTTACCATTTTACCATTTACTTATAAAACCATACAATGCCAGGTCTCCACGGCGCTAAGTCTAATATTCATACATGAATATTTAGAAGATAGTCCGTATATTCCTCACCACGTCGTTACTGAGGTTGAGCAGGGCAGCTAGCGTGTACACACGGTCAGGCTCCCAGCTACTCTCTGCTGACTTCTGTGGTGAGTCATGACATATTAAATATGAAGGAGGCGCCCTCTTGTGCTTTGGGAAGGTACTACAACTGCAGTATACATACGGCCGTTACATAGTCCCCCCAGGAAAGAAAAGGCTGTCCTCAGCCGCAAGAACAGAGAATAAATAACCATCACTTAGCAGCAATCTATACATAGATCACAAGCAAGATTGGTACATTCAAATAAAGATACATTCATAAAAAGCAAATAAAATACAAGTACATGTACAGTGGGATTTTTATTTTTTATTTTTTTACAATCCAACATGAACTTCAAATAACCAGGTCATGCAGAATGAATGACACTTTTGAGTAGCACAAATAACTGGAGTGCAATAACATGTAAACAAAACAAATCAAACAAATCACCTTCTTGTCAGTGTGAAAAACAGTCTAGAATGGGCTCTCTTGAGCTGGAGGTGATCTTGGATGAGGCTATTTAGCGTCCGGAGGGCGGCCATGATGAAATGTCTTTTCCCCTCTGAACTTGTCCCACTGTCTGGTGCGAAGTTTGGCTGGGGCAACACCATTATCATCCATTTGTCTCTTCAAATCAAGGGGAACGAGTGGTCGTGCTGGGCCCAGTGCTGCTGTATTTGCAGTGGTTGGTTCTGAAGACGTGCGGGCAGAATGGGGACTTCGCATGTCCATGCTCGGCACACGTTGTAGTCACGGCTGGTCCAGGAATTAGCCAGGTCCCACACGGGCCGATACGGTACAGGCCAAACAGACTTGTCCGCGTGTCCAGAAAAGCAAAAGTATCTCACCAAAGCTTTATGAGAGAGACAAAATCCTGGTGAAGTCCAGAAGAATTTATCCGAGGTCCAAAGGAGATGTTCGGGCGCCACTTGTAACGTGATGGTGGTGTTAGGAGGAGAGCTAGCTTAGCATTAGTAACATGTGCTCCGGTGTAGCTTGGAAAAGAGCGACAGAACGTTGATTCCACTGGTACTTTATTACATTACTTATAAAACCATACAATGCCAGGTCTCCACGGCGCTAAGTCTAATATTCATACATGAATATTTAGAAGATAGTCCGTATATTCCTCACCACTTCGTTACTGAGGTTGAGCAGGGCAGCTAGCGTGTACACACGGTCAGGCTCCCAGCTACTCTCTGCTGACTTCTGTGGTGAGTCATGACATATTAAATACGAAGGAGGCGCCCTCTTGTGCTTTGGGAAGGTACTACAACTGCAGTATACATACGGCCGTTACAGTATGTATACATTGTATATATGTAGGTATAGGTACAGGAGGTCCGCGAGTTACGGCGCCCTCGACCTACGGCAACTCAGACATACAAATGTATCATATTTAATAAAAATATGAAGAAAAAATATATATATTGTGTTTAAATGTTCTTAATTTCATGTGTACAGCTAGCCTGGTTAAAACCAGACCCTTGTCCTTCACTTCGCTTCGTACTAGGGTCTGGGACTTCTCCCATAGACAAGGATTTCTCCGGTAGATTTTTGACCGGACCAATCAGAGAACAGAAGGCGGAGTTTTGAACGACGTCGACTGACGTCGTCAGTTAAAATGGCTGCCGCCACGAAGGAATTTTCAAGAAAACAAGGTAAAAAACTATTATTTCTTTGCTGAGAAAAAATATATTTCTTAGCTGACGTTATATCAGAAGTGTTCCTGAGCTTAACAGTTCCTAAATCAATTCACGAAATGGTCAAATCTGCTGGATTTAAATTGTTTCGGTTTGACATTTTCCAAACAGCCTCGGGTGCGCTACGAAAATAAATTATAAAAAATCGAATTTTATCTCAAATGTTTCATCCAGGCCAACAGTCAGTAAATTAGAGCCATATAATTACACACTGGTAGCAGAAAAAATATCCACCGAGTGGTTTCTGAGCTATTTATCTGAATAGCCTGGACCTCGCCAGGCTAAACTAACAAAACTCCGCCTTCTGTTCTCTGATTGGTCCGGTCAAAAATCTACCGGAGAAATCCTTGTCTATGGGAGAAGTCCCAGACCCTAGTACGAAGCGAAGTGAAGGACAAGGGTCTGGTTTTAACCAGGCTAGTGTACAGCACTTTGTTGCAGCTGTGGTTGTTTTAAAGGCTTTATAAATAATAATTATGAAAAAAATTATAATTTTTAGTCATAATTGCGTAGCTTCCGGCCGTTTCTGGAAATGCCGCGGTATCCTCCATTTTACGTTTAGTTACAGTCTCGGCTCCTGCCAGCTGGCTATGGAGGACCGTGTGTCCCATCAGGGTTGCCTCATTCGGATAAATTAGCTGGAAACACTCGGTGAACCCTGTGGACGTCTCAGGCCCGGAGCAGTAGCCGCGGATCGCTCCTCCACCACACCGCGCCGGACGACAACAGCAGCCGCGGATTTGGATGAGCTAATGCTAACAGGTGCATCTAATGCCGGACTGCCCGGAGCTGACGCGGCGGGAGTAGCAGCTGCGGATTTGGATGGGCTAATGCTAACAGGTGCAGCTAATGTCAGACTGCCCGGAGCTGACGCGGCGGGAGCAGCAGCCGCGGATTTGGATGGGCTAATGCTAACAGGTGCAGCTAATGGCGGCTAACACGCGCAGATGGTTTTGGATGGACGGATACCATGGAGAAACGGCTTTCAGTAAGTTATTAAATCTTTTTCTGGCTCCAAATGTATGAAGTTAAGAAGCTAACAGTCCTTCTTGTAAACAGTTTGGACCGCGTGTGGAGCGGAACGAAGCTGGGGAGCTCGGACGTGCAAGAGCTAACATGCTAAAAGACGAAGGCAGGCTTTGACCAGCTCAAAGTAAGAAATTATATATTTTATTTATTCATTTATTTACATGTGATACTGTAATTATGCACTAGGTGTGTTAGTTGTGTTAGGATAGGCGAAGTGCTTGGTAACTGTACAGTAACATACATATACGTGCAGGCAATGGCGGCTCGGGTGGACTCCGACTTACGGCAAAATCGACCTACGAACGGTCCTTAGGTCCGGAACTCGTTCGTAAGTCGCGGACTAGCTGTATACAGGTAGTCCCCGACTTACGAGCGAGTTCCGTCCCTAGGGGGCACTCGTATGTCAAAAATTCGTAAGTAGGATCACCATTAAAAAATATATTTTTATTTTTTATTTTTTAGAAATGAATACATGTACAGTACTGTACAGTCACCAAGCACTTAGCCTATCCTAACAGTTTTTAAAGATGAAGGAGTGAGTTTAATTGTCTCCCTTTATGGGAATGGAGCCTGCATGGAGGAGGGAGACAATTCCACTCACTCCTTCATCTTTAAAAACTGTGTTAGGATAGGCTAAGTGCTTGGTGACTGTACAGTACTGTACATTTATCTATTTATTAAAAATATACTGTACAGTATATATATTTATTTTTTTATTTATAAATAGATAAATGTACAGTACAGTACTGTACAGTCACCAAGCACTTAGCCTATCCTAACACAGTTAAGGAGTCAGTTGAATTGTCTCCCTCCTCCCCAGCAGGCTCCATTCACATAAAGGGAGCTAGCTCCCTTTATGTGAAAGGGAGACAACTCAACTCACTACTTCATCTTTAAAAACTGTGTTAGGATAGGCTAAGTGCTTGGTGACTGTACAGTACTGTACATGTATTCATTTCTAAAAAAAAAAATTTTTTTTTTAATCTTTTTTTCTTTTTAATGAGATGCATATTCGTAAGTCCGGGACCTCGTAAGTAAGAGCGCTCATAAGTCGGGGCCTACCTGTATATATTTATAGAAATCTACTGCAAAGCCATGAATATTCTAAGTCTCTTATACATATGTATTTTGTTGCTGTGTTCTGTCATGTTCTTTGCAGGTTTACAGACAGCGGTTGGGTGTATTTGCCTTGTGCTCTCTTTGTGTATATTTATTATATTTTGTAGTCTAACTTTCCGTCTTTCCTTTCTTTCTATCCTATTTAAAAAA
>JBBPBX010040412.1:7148-29387 GCA_038048925.1 Garcialebias charrua
TGAGAAAGATAGGTATCAGCTGATTGGTAAAACTGATTGCAGAACAGAGGGAGAAGGGATAGAGGGGAGCGTTCGTGTGTGTTGTGGGGGTTTGTGGATGTAATGGGGTGGAGGGAGGGGGACAGGATTGGTTTTGTCTGTGGGACCCATGAGGAGGACAATGGGGAGCGGTGGGGGTGTGGTGAGTGTCACACGTTTTTGCTTTGTGGCTCGGTCAACAGGCGTGTGCCACGGTGTCGTCTCGCCTCCCCTCGCCTGCTGTCCACCTCAGAGGAGCAAGCAGGAACCATGAGAATCGGGGCCCCAGGCCCTTTAATGAGGGGCGTGCTGTTTCTTATCAAAGATGGACAAGCCATCATTACAATCATCATTAGAAGCTGCACAATGGAGCACGTCTGCCCTGACTATGGATGGGAAATCCTCCCATAGAGCTGCAATGGGGGTGTGATGTTTAAAGAAGCACAAAAAGACTGAATGTATCAGTTTATAGGAACAGGTTGGATGCAGATGAGTGAAGAGATTGTTCAGAATCACTATAAATGGTGAGACCATTCCTTGAAGGAATGTATATCGCCTGCTGTCTTTCATGCCACATTTAAATTAAAAACATTTGTTGTTGAAAATTGACAATTTTCATCATTTATGTCATCCCTTGTAAAGGACATCATTCACAGCATCATGTGATATTATGATCTCATGAGATTTCATGCTCACAAGATGTATTGCTCGGGAGTCTCAGCTTCAGACACATCAAATTTGAGCTTAAAGAGCGACTAAACCCAAATTTATGTTTTTTTAGCTGATAAACTCCCTAGAATGTGTATAAAAAGTTTCAGAGCACTATTTCTGTGTAAATTTTCATGTATTTGTGCGTATTAGTTAAAATCGGCAATATTTGGTCTAAAAACGTGTTCACGGTAGCCCTATGGGTTGAACAGAAGTTATTGCACGTTAATTTTACTATTAGCTCAATTTCTCTGTTGTGACATGTCTGCTACGTTGTGACGTCACATCGTCTCCTGCCTTAATATAAAAGTGGAGCCACTCCCCCGAGAAGGTCACTCCCCCTCCAGAGTTCAGGGGTTGGATTAGCGATTAGCAACATAGCATTAGCATTGATGAGTGAAGCTGTTCCAAGAAAGCTCTTCAAACTGATGTTCACCCACCCTTACACCATCAGGGTACAATCTGTTTGGAGGTGAGTACCATTTTACACCTTTCATTCCATAATTTATCTTTTGAGTATATGACGTGTTTCTTCATCAAAGTCAAAGTCAACTTTATTGTCAGATCTGCAATATGTACTGTACAGGACATACACAGGACCGAAATTGCGTTTCTCTCAGTCCCTCGGTGCAACAGTAAACATCTAAACATTGAAACACTGAAACATATAATAATAGACATAAGCATAAAATAGTAAAACTAACACTGTCCTGAGTTTTTTGCATAGTGGTATAAGAGTATGAAAATTTACACCAACTCTAAAACTAAAACATTAAACATTTAATGAACATAATACTGTCCTGAGTTTTTGCATACTAGTATAAAAAAAGAGTATAAAAAGTATAACTAAAATAAACTAAAGGTTTCTAGCATTGACATTTGCAAAGTGGCAAAGCAGCGTATGAGTTAATGTACACAGTATATGTATGAGGTAGTAGTTGATGTTGTTATAGAGGCAAAAAGTGGCATATGCAGTAAGGCACATTGGGCATCCCTAAGTAAGACCGTTCAGAGCACACTGTATATGTATCAGCAGTGGTGTAGATATTAGAGTAGTGTAAATGTAAACAGTAGTAATTACATGTAAGCAGTAGTAAAAAAGTAAACAGTATTAATAAATGTAAACAGAGAATGTAAACAGTATTATGATTATAGGCAGTGATGTAATACAAACATTAGTGCAAGTATGAGAAGTAGTGCAAACTGTATGAGCACATGACCGAGAGTTTAGTGAATAACCCGTTTGATGACACAGAGTCCAGTGTTAAAATCTTTGTGTTGTGTGGTAATGTGTGAGAAAGTTTTAGTGTTAAGGCAGTTCAAATGGGAGGGGGGGCAGAGCAGGCAGAGTGTTTAGCATCCTGACTGCCTGATGAACAGAGCTGTCTCTCAGTCTGCTGGTTCGAGCCTGGAGACTCCTCAGTCTCCTTCCTGATGTCATGTGCTGTGTTTGCGACCTGCATGCTTTGCTTCGGTGTGGCCCCACAAGGTCGTGGCGTTTTCATCTGTTGCTGATCATTCATTCATTCATTCAACCTTTATTTATACAGGCTAGCCTCGTTGAGTCACGGGGACTCATTTACAAGAGGGACCTGTCTCACTCACACCAAACAACCATCCACTCTCACACTCACACCTAGGGTCAATTTAGAGTCACCAATCAGCCTAACAAGCATGTTTTTTGGTCTGTGGGAGGAAACCGGAGTACCCGGAGGAAACCCACGCATGCACGGGGAGAACATGCAAACTCCACCCAGAAAGGCCCCGGACCGGGATTTGAACCGGCAACCTTCTCGCTGAGAGGCAGCAGCTCTACCAGTTGTGCCAACGTGCTGCCCAACGTTAAGTTTGTGTTGTAGTTGTGTTTAAATGCTCTGTTCCCCCCTGAGATGAGAATCTGTTCCCCCTGTGTCGGGATCCGACCGTGAGGCGCATCTGAGTTCTGAAACGAGTCCACACTATCGTGTCACAGTTATAGCTCATTTTAATCGACAGCTCCTGGTGATAAATAAATAAATATAAAACCTCCACTAAATAAATAAACCTGGTCTAGAGTGTGGGGTGTAGACTACTGTACAGGTTTTTTATTTATTTATCTCCGACAGAATCTAGTCTGACAAATACAAAGTATCAGCCACCAACACATCATATATAGCCTATTTATAATTTTTATTACTAATATAGAAGGCTGGAAGCAGCTGATAGAGGACAAGAAAACTTCCTGCAAAGATAAGTGTAGGCTTTGTGGTAGGCTAAATCTCATTCAAATTAAAAATATGACTGGAGAAAAATTATTTCTAGCTGCTATTTTTTGATAGTTAATGTCTGGGTTTTTGTTGTTGTTGTTTTTTCATTATTTGAGAGAAAGGGTGCGCGCTCCCGACACAGGGGGAACAGATTCTCACGGGGGAACAGAAATTCGCACAGCACCTGCGTTCTTTTGTTGCAAATAATGTTGTGGATCAAGGTATTTGTAAAATAATAATAATAATCTGTGCAGCAGTATTTATTTTGCACTGGGTCATCTGTTTGACAGGTCAACAAAGTGATAGAACAGTAATGTTTCTCAAGTATGTTTTTTTGTAAGGTGATTAAAAATGTGTTGTTGTTTTTTAGCTCCATATGAGGCGTTCCACATCCAGGGAATCTGAGCCGTGCAGCAGTCCCAAACACTCGAGACCACCTTCAGGATGCTCCACCCGCAGGATGGTCCACCTGCCATCCACAAACAAACACCAAGGTCTCAGCTGCACCCAACATTGTCGTGGATGGAGGTCTCAAGAGATGACGCAGCTCTGGCCGAGACTGCATCATCTTCCGCTGAATTTGAAATACATGTCACACATTTGGCACTTCGCATCTGGTTCTGTGAACTTCTTTTAGAATAGGATACCCTTTATGTAAATTACTATGTACTTGTGTTAAATTATTATTTATGTTTTCTTCTAACCCTGTGCGGACTGGGCACCTGGGTGGTCTGTAACACAGGTGTACACACCCACCTGTTCACATCTGGCCATAACCTATGTCAGAAAGGGATTTTTTTATAAGTCATAAATTCAAGTACAGGAAACTTTTAAATTTTAACGTTTCAAAATTTATGCTTCCTATAACTTTTTTAATAATGTACAATTTGGATTACTCTAATTGATTATTGCACTTTGTTTCTTTTGTTTTACAATATTTAATATTTGCACACCTGAAACAATTATAATTTATATTAAATTTAAACATTACTTTGTAAAAATTGCTGATGTAAACATGTTTATTAAATGTTTGTTTAAATTATGCATGCATCTGAGAGAAATGCAATTTCAATCCTGTGTATGTTCTGTACATATTGCAGTTTGGACAATAAAGTTGACTTTTAAATTTGACTTTGATGTATGACTTGGAAATGTATTTATCAATACAGAGGTCTGTAAAGAAAGAAATTGATTACAAAAACTAGTTGTTTATGATTCATTTTATTAACAGTAAGTTAATTCAAAACAACAAAAGTTTCTGTGTCGTGTGACACGGGACACCACCTCCAGCTCGTCTGTATGGATGCAGTGGACAGAAGAGAAAGCAGTCCCAACCACCTTCAAGATGCTGCACCTGCCAGCCACAAACAAACACCAGGGTCTCAGCTGTACCAACATTTGCGTGGCTGCTGCATGGGTGCTTGAGTCGTCACAGTTTTCTGAAAAAATCATTTGAAAGGATACAGTATTGTTAAATTCATTGCAATTTGTTTGGTTTGCATTGAAAAAATATAATTTCTCATAAATCTTACCAGCTGTGCTCAGTTTTGATTAGCTGACACATAGCTTAAACATATACTGTATAACAAATATATCATACAAGCTTATAGAATGTTTCTAAACACGGATCTTTGGAAAACAAATAAAATATTTTACCACTGTTTAGTGCTCATTTATAGTCAATTCAAAAAACAACGTGTGTTCAGTTCTAGGTTGCATATTAAAATTAAGCCAAAACGTCAAAAAAACGAGGGTAGATGAAATCAATATTTTAAAATAAAATATATTATGAAACGTTACTTTTGTAATGTGCTAAGTAATAAGATGTGGTGAATTAAAGTCACTGCAGCTGGACTACAACATTGTGATCCAAACAAAGACAAAAACACAACCGTACACCTCATGCCATGCAACTAAACACAGGTTTTTTATGTGTTCAGTGTTCAGAAGCATACGCTTAAGCTGTGTGTGATTAAATACACGCAACAACATTTTAGAACTGTTATTTTAGTACAAGTTTAGGCATTTACTTACTGAAGACGCGACTATCCGCCATTTTGAAATCTAAACTTGGGGAGGGGTGAGAGTTCACCACTAGAGGGGGCGTGAACACAGGACAACCCACAACCTCCTCCCCTGCTTGACTCTCTACACGCCCATTTTGAGAGAAATTTTGAAAATGGCCTGGGGGAGGAGTTACCGTCTCAACCTGGGTTCAGTCTCACTTTAAGAGTTAGAGCTACTTATGTTCAGGCAGCGAAATTAATAATCCAAGGTGATATTTTATAAGCTTTTGTTGTGGAAACTGTATCCAAAGTGCATACAAAAACAAGAGCTAAAGAAAAATAAAAGGTGTATCAATGGCTTATTAGGGTCGCCATAGTAACCACGCACCTGTCTCAAACAGGCAGCGATACAGACTAAAAAATTAACCTCAACATTTACTGGGCAAAAACTAAAACGTATTCCGAAAAACCTAGACTCATAAATAACAGATATTCAGGAGTAAAATCAAGCCTACAGTAAGCTCTCACCACCTCTCTCCCTCTGTAAAGATAAAAGTGATTTGTAAATGTAAACAGGGTGAACGGTAACTAAATTGTACTTAGAAATAAATGAGTGTTTATATTGTTGCTTGTCTTTATGTGTCCCTGTGATTGACGTATGACCTGTCCAGGATGTCCCCCACAACTCGCACAGCAACTGCTGGAAATAGATTCCAGCTCTCTGCAAACAAGCGTGGAAAAATAGATGGGTGGATGGATGGATGGATGGATGATAGATGGACAGATGGACAGATGGATGATGAATGATGTTTGTACATATAATAATAATAATAATAATAATAATAATAATAATAATAATAATAATAATAATAATAATAATAATAATAATAATGAATTGAATTTATAACGCACTTTTCATTAAAGCTGCAGTATGTAGCTTTTTTTATGAACATATTTCTTCACTCTGTCACTACCTCCTGACAGACTGATGTTAGCCAGGTAATCTCTGAAAAAAAATTAAAAAAAATATTGTCCCCTTGCTTCTCCAGGTGGTAAATAAGCATTTCTAAAAAGAAAAGGTGACCCGCCATTTTCCAGCCAATAAAAACAGAGTTTGTAACCAGCCAATAAAAACAGAGCTTGAATTTGAATCAGCCAATAAAAACAGAGCTTGAATTTGAAATTCAACAGACCACAAGGGGGCAGAGCCACATATGGCTCTGAGGGGGAGGGATCAGAATGCTTTGCCTGTTGAAAATATTTCTAACTGCTGCAGTTCTACAGAAACTGCATACTGAACCTTTAATGAAAATCTCAAAGTGCTACATATGTATGTATGTATGTATGTATGTATGTATGTATGTATGTATGTATGTATGTATGTATGTATGTATGTATGTATGTATGTATGTATGTATGTATGTATGTATGTATGTATGTATGTATGTATGTATGTATGTATGTATGTATGTATGTATGTATGTATGTATGTATGTATGTATGTATGTATGTATGTATGTATGTATGTATGTATGTATGTATGTATGTATGTATGTATGTATGTATGTATGTATGTATGTATGTATGTATGTATGTATGTATGTATGTATGTATGTATGTATGTATGTATGTATGTATGTATGTATGTATGTATGTATGTATGTATGTATGTATGTATGTATGTATGTATGTATGTATGTATGTATGTATGTATGTATGTATGTATGTATGTATGTATGTATGTATGTATGTATGTATGTATGTATGTATGTATGTATGTATGGGTGGATGGATGGATGAATGGAAGGATGGGTGGATGGATGATGATAGATGGACAGATAGTTGGATGAATGGGTGTAAGGATGAATGGATTTATGGATGTATAGAAGAGTACAAGGATGGATGTTAGGTCTATGGATGGATGGATGGATGGATGGATGGATGGAGGAAGGATGGATGGACAGGGGGAAGGATAGAAGTATGGGTAGAAGGACAGATGTGCAGATGGATGAATAGATGGATGGATGAATGGATAGATATATACACTGATGGATGGATGATTGATGGATTGAGGGGTGGATGGATGGATGGTGGATGGACAGATGCCCAGATGGATGGATGATGTAGGTATGTATGCAAGTGAGAATGGATGGATGGATGATGGATGGAAAGATGGATGGATGGATGTGTGGAAGGACAGATGGTTTGGTGGAAAGATGGATGGATGAATGATGGATGATGAATGAATGGTTGAAGGAGTGACAGAAGGATAGATGATGATAGATCGGTAGATGATGAAGGACAACAGGATGGATGATGGATGGAAAGGTGGATGGATGGATGGACAAATGGATGGATAGATTGATGGGATGATCAATAGATAGATAGATAGATTGATGGGTTGTTGGATGATGATGGATGGATGGATTTTTCATGGACAGATGGATGGATGGATGGAAGAACAGGTAGAAGGACATATGGACAGATGGATGGATGGATGATGGAAAGATAGGTGGAATGATGGATGGGTGGTTTCATGGATGGACATAGGGACAGTATGTATGGATTGACAGATATATACTGTAGATAGAAAATGATAGAAAAAATTACAAAAACAAAACGTTTGAGCAGAGTAAGTAAAGACAGCAGCAGAGTGAAAAGGTGTGGTCAGTTTGTCCTCCAGCAGTCTTAGTCTATAGCAGAATAACTAAGGGACAGCTCAGGAAACCCAAGCCGACCCTAGACAGCAGGATGACTGCAGGCACACAAAAACAAGGTAAGTATTTCTTTCATCAATCTAACAATACTGGTCAGAAAATGAATGGTGAAAGAATTATGGATGGGAGGATAGATGTATGAATGGGTGAATGGATGGATTGAAGGAGGGTGAAAGGACATATGGATGCACTGGTGGATGGATGGATGAATGGATGTGTGGAATAATGGATTGGTGGGTGGAAGGATGGATGTATGAATGAATGGGAAATAGATGAAGGATGGACAGATGAAGGGTGAATGGATGGATGGGTGGAAGGACAGATGGATGGATGGATGGATGGATGGATGATGGAATAGCAATTCAATTCAGTTTATTATATACTGTAGCGCCAAATCACAACAAAGTTGTCTCAGCGCACTTTACAGTAACATTCACAAACATAGAAAAGCCAATTAGTATAGTTCTCTATCTAAGGAACAGCAGACAAGTTGAATCTTCGCTTTGTTGCCGTCTCCCATCCTGAGCAAGCACAGCGGCAACAGTAGAAAGGAAAAAACTCTCTTTTAAAAGGAAGAAACCTCCAGCAGAACTAGGCTTAAGCCCGAGATACACTCAAGCGTCCTCACGATACGCCTATACGCAGCGTACGTACGTCAAGGCAAAAGCGTAGCCCCGCGTAGCCCCTCAGGGCATGTACGCGCAAAGCTTTTTTTTTACGTCCGCGTGCGCAATACGCGGTGTCTGACCATAAACTTCCCCGGCGCCGGACTGTTTTGTATGTTACACAAATGAAATAAATTCCCCTTCTTTATCGCTGATCGGGCCTTTTCTTTTGTTTTTTTGCCTAAAGTCAAGTAACCGCTTCTTCCTCCGTTCACTCCATGAATGAAATGAATGAATTCAGGTCCTACCTGGGTGCGCGATGTTTTAAATATCCCTGGTGGGCTGTGTGCTGCAGGAAAAGCACTCCCTGTTATTATTTTTATTTCTGAGAGAACTTTTTACAACATATATAGTAGAAACACCGCATGAACACCGCCGCGGTCTTCAAGGAGCTACATGAGCTGACTGAGAAAGCTGTCTGTCAATCATTTCAGTAGGCGTGTCAGCAAGTGACCAATCAGCGAGCTCAGTTGAGTCCCCTCCATGCTCAGCTGCTCATATTACAACAAGGAGAACGCGAGCTTTTTAAAGCTGAATAGTTTATGAAGTATAGCAGCAAAACACATGCGCACAATATGCGCGCGTAGAGTGGCGTACCTGAGGACGCTCAAGTGTATCTCGGCCTTCAGGACAAGCATCCATCTGCTTTGACCGGCTAGGAGGATGAGAGGACAGAAAGGAGAGACAAAAGAGCACAGAATGGTAGGTCCAGATATAGGTCCAGGGGCCTCATGTATCAAAGACTTGCGTGGATTCCTCACTGAAAAGTGACGTACGGTCAAACCCAGAAATGTGTGCACGCACAAAAGGATCCGGATTTATCAAACTGAGCGTACACCTGAATCCACGCACATTCCTTTTGTACATCACAATTGACGTGGAACTGAGCGCACGTGAGACACCTCCCCTGACACGCCTACATTTACATATGTTAAACAGATGCAAATTACTTCCTGCATGTGTGAAGGACATGTTTGTTTGATCCCTGCGCGATCAGAAATGATTTCTAGATTCGGGAAAATAATGAATATAATATAATATGAGTGAGGACAAACATCCTAAGTAAGAATAGTAATAAAATGTGTTCATCATGCAAAGAACGAGTGATTGTCGGTATTTGTGTGCGCGCGCACCCTGCTGTGGTGCGCGAACCGGCTCATTCATTCATTCTGTGTGGAAATATTAACTTTGCGCACGAGTTTATTACCATTATTACTGTAAACACAGAGGAACTTACTTGGATGTTTGCTAAAACATAGATCTTTGTTTATGTAGATGATGTGAAGAAACGAGTCTGTGCGTCTTGGTGGAGACATTTCATGACATCAGTCCGCAGCCCTGTGCGCAGTCTGTCTGTGAAGCTTTTGCTCTCCTACAAGTTATATAAGGTGTACTTTCACGTGTCATTTTGGAGAAATCTACAATAAACGCAGATAATGAAACACCTCCAGCTGCCGTGTCGACACCGGTGAGGGTGCGCGCGGCGCGCTCCAAGCGCGACCACTCAGCCTTTGGAATCATATGGATGAGACATTCCATTGGACATGATCCGGCTTTGTGTGGACTGGACTGCACAGTCCCGATCGACCTGCAGCTCCCTCTGTGGAACAGTTTGACCGCTGCTTCTGTATGCACGCGTGATGCACGGCTCCCCAGAGCGCAGCAGCATGTGCCAAACTGAAAAATGATTATTTCTGAAAACGGCTGATAAGCCATATCCTAGATCAGAAAATTATATCTGTTTCTAAATAAATGCTCTGCGTGTTACACTATTTATTCTCCAGTAAGGCTGAATGAATCCGTTCCTGTTAAATTTATTTTTGGCACAACTTTGCGCGTCCTTTATGTCACTGCGTCATGTGGATGTAATACTTGTTAATCGTGTGTTTGGAGGGAATATTAATCATTTTCACATCATGAACAGTTAATAATAATAATAATAATAATAATAATAATAATAATAATAATAATAATAATAATAATGAATTCAATTTATAACGCACTTTTCATTAATGGAAATCTCAAAGTGCTACAAGGTGCAACATATTTGAATGTCAATAAGACAAATAATAAAACAATTAAAATCAACAACAGTATCAGCTAAGATCAAAAGTAGAATCATGAGGAGTAAAGTATGCTCGGTTGAAAAGAAAGGTCTTCAAGCCGCTCTTAAAGTCAACCACAGACTGTGGGGCTTCAGTTTCTCTGAAACACCTGTAAGTGTCGCCAAAGGAACAAGAACCACAGAAACGTGCGTACGCCTGCTCGGGAGCTTGCGTGGATATGTACCTGGATGCGCATATATTCACGTTCAGTTCAGTTTTGATACATACGGGGTTTTGCGTGGAAAGTGACGTGCGCAATGTTTTTGTGCGCACGCACGGTTGATACATGAGGCCCCTGAACATTTTTGGATTACAAGCAGATGGTTGTGTAACTGTCGTACTGAACGGACAGAGTGAGGAATAGACTATATCCTGCTTTGCCCATTAACCCACTAGCGATAGCCTTAAAGGGCGAAGCCTATATGAAATATAATGTTAGTTATTTACTGTAACCCCAGATTCTATGAGTATGGGTGCAGCTCTTTAAGATTCGGGCCTGACTGACTCCCATAGCTGAAGAAAAATCTTATTATCAGGGAGTCAAACCCTGGGCCCATCGCTATTTATATGGACCGGGGTGGGGTCCACACAGCAGGTGGGCAATGACTACAAGTTTTCAGTTTTCAGCTGCACATGCGTGCAAAGGGGTAAAATCACTAGCAATAGCCTTAAAAGAATGCACCTATGCTCATGGAATCTGGGGTTACGACTAGGGATGGGGCCGATCCGATCCAGTATCGGTATCGGTATCAGATACCAGCATTATTTAAGTATCGGGTATCGGATCAAACCTGCCGATACTTTTCCGATCCAGCTTCAAAGAGCACTTGTGTTCAATCACAATCTGTGACTGCCCTTTTTAACATTGTGTGAGATAAACCCAATGAAGACACTCTTAAGCCTTACAATAGGAGGAACACTGCAGCACTGGCCAAGAAGGCTCACCAGCGTCTCTACTTTCTCCGCAAGCTGAAAAGGGCTGGAGCTTCAACCCCCATCATGAGCACCTTCTACAGAGGTGCCATAGAAAGTGTCCTGACCAGCTGCATCACTGTGTGGTTTGGTGCATGTACTGCATCATGCCGCAAGAGCCTCCAGCGCATTGTGAGAGCAGCTGAGAAGATCGTGGGCACCTCCTTGCCCTCACTGCAGGACTTACACAGCAAACGCCTCAATCGGAAAGCCCACCGCATGGCAGGTGATCCCACACACCCACTACACAGCTGCTTCAGACTGCTGCCATCAGGGAGGAGACTGAGGAGTCTCCAGGCTCGAACCAGCAGACTGAGAGACAGCTCTGTTCATCAGGCAGTCAGAATGCTAAACACTCTGCCTGCTCTGCCTCCCCTCCCATTTGAACTGCCTTAACACTAAAACTTTCTCACATATTATCACTCAACACAAAGTTTTTAACACTAGACTCTGTCATCAAACGGGTTGATCACTGAACTCTCGGTCATGTGCTCATACAGTTTGCACTACTTCTCATACTTGCACTAATGTCTGTATTACATCACTGCCTATAATCATAATACTGTTTACATTCTCTGTTTACATTTATTAATACTGTTTACTTTTATTACTACTGCTTACATGTAATTACTACTGTTTACATTTATTTACACTACTCTAATATCTACACCACTGCTGGTACATATACAGTGTGCTCTGAACGGTCTTATTTAGGGATGCCCAATGTGCCTTACTGCATATGCCACTTTTTGCCTCTACAACAACATCAACTACTACCTCATACATATACTGTGTACATTGACTCATACGCTGCTTTGCCACTTTGCAAATGTCAATGCTAGAAACCTTTAGTTTATTTTAGTTATACTTTTTATACTCTTTTTTTATACTAGTATGCAAAAACTCAGGACAATATTATGTTCATTAAATGTTTAATGTTTTAGTTTTAGAGTTGGTGTAAATTTTCATACTCTTATACCACTATGCAAAAAACTCAGGACAGTGTTAGTTTTACTATTTTATGCTTATGTCTATTATTATATGTTTCAGTGTTTCAATGTTTAGATGTTTACTGTTGCACCGAGGGACTGAGAGAAACGCAATTTCGGTCCTGTGTATGTCCTGCACTGTACATATTGCAGATCTGACAATAAAGTTGACTTTGACTTTGACTTTTGACTTTAAATGTCCAGTAGCACTCCAAAGCATAATTATTCATTATTATTTAATTGATGAACATTACTGACCTTTGAATGAACTCTAAGGTTGAGGCAGCATCCTCTTGGTACTCGATGTTGAAAACATAAAAAGATGCAAAAAGAACAGCCAAGGCCGAGGTGAAGTCCACCTGAAGAGGACCTGGCTCAATGACTACATTACCCTCCAGGGCCAGCATCCACTTCTTTGTGGTCAGAAGTGATTCTCCTAAAAAAGACATTTAAATATCACACTTTACGGTTTACAAAAAATGTGTAGGTTATGCTTAATATTGCACTAAACATCTGATTTGTACATTAAAAATCTAACAATCTTACCTAGCAGGATTAGTCCTGGTGTGTTGGGGAGGGAGATATGTGTCTCAGCATCTGCCTGGGTGGTGGAAACCTGAACAATAAGAGGATATAGAATATACAAATAGTGGGCATTTAATTAAGATTGATCAGTAATTTAAAAACTAGGGGAAAAAACAATTAGACTGTTGAGGAAAGGTTTAAACAAAACAGTCACTTTGAAAAAAATATCAGATATGTATCCGATTCGGTAACATACTGAAAAGGCATGGGAACGTAGCTATAAGACACATGGAGGGAAAAAAAATCAGATTTGGGTCGCATTTGCCTGCTGTGTGAACATTCCGGATGTTAGACTGTGTGTCCATTGGAACCGCTAAGCATTAGCAATGCTAACAAGGAGTTTGTTTGTAATCTGTGTCTTGCTATAGCTTGCAGATTATAACATTTATTCCGCGAAACCATAATGACTTAACAAATTTTAACTCAGGAGAAACAGCAACTAAACTGATGTAGCTGCCTGTCAAAATCATATTAGTTTTTTTAAAGCTATCATTAGCCCTACGCTAGCCTACTAGAAAAGGAGTTTCATTTAAATATTAAAATTTACCACTTACCAGATAAAGAAGAAGTGTCTCATCTCATCATAGGTGTATAACACAGGAACATCTCCTTCACAAAAAGCAACTGCCTCCCATATGATTCAAATAGAAGTTGAATAGTAAAAAAAGTATAAATTAAGCAGAAAAAAGAATAAAAATAACCAAGAGCACGAAATATTCCTGTCGGCCTCTAGTGTCAAGATGGAGGAACACCGTTTTTTTTTGGCGGTTGGTTCATTACTGTATTTTTTACAGTAGTCACAAAAAATACCCATAATGCATTGCAAATCAACAGTAAGGTACTGTAAATGTTTATACAGTACTTTACTGTTGATAATACAGTAATATTGATGTAAAAACAATCAAATCTACAGTAACTTACTGTAAACTGTATTTACAGTAAGCTACTGTTGCAAATACAGTAAATTTACTGTAAAAACAGTAAATTTACTGTAAAAACAACGAAAATCATTTACAGTGTAGTGTTTTCGTGTTTTTCAGCTTATGTAACTGTTTTCCTAAACCTGACCCAGAGGACCAACCCTAAACCTAACCCCCTTACCCTTGTGCCTAAACTAACCAAGACCCTAAACGTAACGCCAGAGGCTTTACTCTAAACTTTAACACATAGGCCAAAAACATGCATGTTAGGCTGATTGGTAACTCTAAATTGACCCTGGGTGTGAGTGAGACAGGTCCCTCTTGTAAATGAGTCTCCGTGGCTCAATGAGGCTATAAATAAAGGTTGAATGAAAAAAAGACGGAGCCTGCAGCTTGTAACGGTGATAACGTACCTTTAAACCTCCTAGGAGGTATAGGAGGGGCAATTTGACCGCTATACGAATGGGGGTGATAACAGATGATAGCGCCCATTTTATGGTTGATAACATCCGAAGCGGGTGGATATTTCACCTACAGTATTTTGAAGTGGGGCACTTTGGAAAAGTTGTGAAGAATTCATCCATTCGTTATTTAGCTGCGTCGTCTTTTTCGGGTCGCTGGGGTCAGTGGCGTCCATAGCTAGCCATCACTGTGCAAGAGGCAGAGGACACTCTGGACAGGTCTCCAGTCCATCGCAGGGACACATAGAAACAAACAGCCATTCACTTTCTCACTTTAGAGACAATTTAGAATTATCATTCAGCCTAACATGCATGTTTTTGGTCTGTGGAGAGAAACCGGAGTACCCGGGAAAACTCGTCATATATTGATGCTTTGGGTCAGGGTCCCTCCGCGTCACGTACTTGACGCGTCGGGTCACCCCTTCTCGTCATTATTTGGTGTGCAGGGTGTCATTGAATGTTATGCTGTGATCTTCTCTTCCGGTTTGGATAGTGAAGCCCTTTCATATAATAATAATAATAATGTCTTTTCCTGTCATCTGCGTAGGTTTCCCATACACAGACGAAATTCGTCTCTGCATTTAACCCAACCACCTAGGTGGTGCAGTGAGCAGCCCGAAAGCGCCCGGGGAGCTGGAGAAATAGGTGTGCACTCATAGACACCCCAAAGTGGGTAGTGGTCGGGGCGCGAACCCGCGTCCTTCGGGTCCCAAGTCAAAAGCCCTGCCACTAGACCATCTTGGCTCCTACCTGTACTTATTTTTTAGCAACAGGATGGATTTTTCTGTCAAAATTTAAACCTTAAGCCTAACCTAATAACAAACCCTAACCTTAACCATTCACCTTTTATTTGACCCACGAACCCGAAACAAACCAATGAGAGCACCCTGCATGCCAATTAATGATGAGAAGGGGTGACCCGATGTGTCAAGTATGTGACGCAAAAGTTGCAAAATGTTCAGAAGACTCCCTCATAAATGCTACTTGAAGCCAAATGAGACACTATATCACCTGGCAGTGTTTTTGAGGGACAGCAGGATGGAAGGAACTAGATCAATGTACCTGTAGTGCTGATGGCATTGTGGCAAAGGAAAAGCTGCTTCAAGTTCTTGGTTTCTATGTTCTAACCCTTACTTATGTCTGTAAAGTAGATAATTACCAAACTAAGAAAAGGAGGTCTTTGATACATGCATCTATGAGCTTCTTCCATAGGGGGCCTGGGGTCACCCTTAGAGATAATGTAAGCACTGTCAACCAGGGGAAGTACAAATAAAAGCCGCTGCTCCTCCTTATCATCAAAGATGTCAGCTTGATTCAGGCACATGATTAAAATGCCTCCTGGGTGTCTCTCGCTTCCAGTTTTCCAAGGATTCCCCACTAGGAAGACCCAGCTCAAGGCAGACCAAAAACCTTCTGAAGGGAACATTTTGCAACATCACTTTTCATTCATATAGTGTGGGGGAGTGGTGGCACATGTGGCACATGGCACATTCACCAGCATGGTGGCACAGAAGTTAGAGAGGTCATCGGAAGGTCACCGGTTCGACTCCCTGGAACGACAGCATCAAAATGTGGGTGGGAAAGATGAAACACCTGCCTCCACCTTCATTTGCCCCACTCTGGGCCCCTGAGCAAGGCCCTTAACCCGCACCATCGGCTCCCCTGAGCACTCTAGATGGCAGCTCTCTGCTCCACGCAGAGGGCCGTGGTAGCTCGGTGGTCTGTGGTTGTGTCATGAAGGACATCCAGAGAAAAAACAATTGCCAAGTCTAAATGCAAGTTAGTTCGCTGTTGCGACCCCTGAAGAAGGAGCGGCCGAAAGAAGAAAACAATAAAGTCCTCATGTTTCTGGGCCTTAATGCATGTTACGTTGATAATTCTTAGCTAACAAAGACCAAAACACACAAACCAGTTTGTGAAGAATGTAATGTTTGTAAAGACTGTTTTCAACCCTGTAAGCCAAAGCCTTTTGCTCATCATACCTAACCTTTCATCTCAATCAAACAATGGAAAATAGAAGGAGGGACTCACTGGAGGTTGCAGCTGTGTGACCAAGAGCATTCAAGAAGGTGATGAAAAGACAATACTCAGATAGTCAACTCAAACACAAGCCTTACTGATCCAGTAACCCCCTTCTTTCCCCCAATTTCCTCACACAGAATTGTTTTTGATTGATAAGACATGCATATAGGATAAACCACATGCTTGTGCTGGTTGCAGGAGTATTTCCTCGGTAAAACGTGTTTTTATTCATCTGGCAGAAATATCTAGAGGGTTTTACTCGATATAGGTTTCAAGGCTAAAACACGTAAAACTTCGGAGTGAGCTGTTGATTATTCCATCCTTATCAGAACTCTTACGGTGACCTCGAGAGTATGAACATTGCTCATTGTTCTCGGTGCCTCCCCACCCCCTCTGCAGAATGTCTATGTCACTATGTGCTTATCTGTGCAAGGTGTTTTTTTAAATATTAGAATTGTTTTTCTCAGGCAATTAGAAAGATTTTAATAGGAATTTTTTCGCCTCCATTTCCTAATGTGTCTAATTTCATTACTTTTTGTCTGTCTAAGCAGATCTCACTTGTAAATGAGTCTTCGAGGCTCAGTGTGACTTATCTGTCTAAATCAGGGGTCTGCAACCTGCGGCTCTAGAGCCACATGCAGCTCTTTGGTTCCTCCACAGCGGCTCTTTCAAGCTTTGACTAAAACTAACATAAAACTGAAGTTTATTGGTTGTTATACAAACAACAACAAAATACTAGTTTTAGCGGTTTTCATGTCATTTCTTTGGCAAATACTCACTTTAAAGCTGCTGTATGTAACTTATTTTTTTAACATATTTCTTCACTCTGCCACTATCTCCTGATACAGTATATTGATGTTTGACAGGTAATATCTGAAAAAAACTATAGTCCTCTGGCGTCTCCCGGTGGTAATAAAAGCATTTATAAAAACCAGAGCGCCCCGCGGTTAACCAGCCAATAAAAACAGCCAGCCAATAAAAACAGAGCTTCTAACTTCTCACCCCCTAACCCACGCCCCCCCTAACCCACGCCCCCGCCTGTCAACCCTGCAGCGGCCGCGCAGGTTCTCGTTGAAATAAATGCAAAGCGATGCAAAACTGTTTTGTATGTGACACAAATGTATTAAATATCCCTTCTTCATCCCTGCTCTGGACTTTTCTTTTGTTTTTTTGCCAAAAGTCAAGTGATCGCTTCTTCCTCCAGACCTCGACTGACAGAAATGAGGAAGTCACGAGCGAATTAAATCATGTCCAACGTGGCTGCGTGAAGCTCTGCAGATTTCAGGGTGTTTTTGTTTTGCTGGACCAGTGCTCCATGTTTTTATTTTATTTTTTAGAACGTTTTATTAACATATAATCACAGAACTTTGCAGCGGCTGAGACGGGACGTAGTGGAGGCGGAGCATTCCAGACCTCCACTGACAGAAATGAGGAAGTGGATTAATTTGTCACGAGCGAATTAAATCATGTCCAACGTGGCTGCGTGAAGCTCTGCAGATTTCAGGGTGTTTTTGTTTTGCTGGACCAGTGCTCCATGTTTTTATTTTATTTTTTAGAAAGTTTTATTAACATATAATCACAGAACTTTGCAGCGCCTGAGACGGGACGTAGTGGAGGCGGAGCATTCCAGACCTCCACTGACAGAAATGAGGAAGTCACGAGCGAATTAAATCATGTCCAACGTGGCTGCGTGAAGCTCTGCTGATTTCAGGGTGTTTTTGTTTTGCTGGACCAGTGCTCCATGTTTTTATTTTATTTTTTAGAACGTTTTATTAACATATAATCACAGAACTTTGCAGCGGCTGAGACGGGACGTAGTGGAGGCGGAGCATTCCAGGCTGCAGCGCGAGCGAGGTGGAGCTGAGTCATATATGGCTCTGAGTGAGGAGGGACCAGAAACGTGTCTCTGTTCAAAATGTTTCTAAGTGCCAGCGTGTTCAAAAACTACATATAGCACCTTTAACTTTTTGCTTTATTTCTATGCTTAATTGTTTTTTTCCACAATTAAAAAAAATACATAGGTCTGCATAGCTTGTTTTTGTTTTTGAATTTAAAAACTTTCCCCACCTCTTTACAAGTATCTGGTCTTTTTATTTGTCTTAAATTGTAAAAGTACCAATAAATATAAAAAATTATTAGATATGTTTTGCTTTATACGGCCACCTCTACTGGCCACAAAAGTCTCCTCCAACAAACATAAAGTGGCCATTGGGCCACCAGTTGATAACAGATGTATAGCAGGTTGTTGCGGCTCTGGACACAATGAATTTAGTGCATGAAGGTGTAAAAATGGCTCTTTTGATCATAAAGGTTGCAGACCCCTGGTCTAAATAAAGGTTAAATGAAAAAAAAAAAAAAAAAAACAGCACTGCTGCTGACTGTGTTGTGTTTTTGCAAAGGACACAGTGAGTTTTACATGTGCGATAGATCTACTGCAATCATCTGCCTAAAGAGGTATTCAGTGCACGCCATGAATCAAGTACTTGAGGTCACAACAAACTGACAATCATACATCTGCATGGTGCAAAACACACAGCCTGCGAAGGCAACAAAACTGATCGGTCTCTACTTGACTCTTGCATATTGGCAGCCAAAAAAAAAGAAAAACATCTGGGTAGCATTTGCATGAAGTAGCAGAATAATACTGAAGTAAAAAAAATGACTCGGCCAAGGTGCACAACTATTGTGGAGACAAATCAGTTTAATGTTGTATTGCTCGCTGATCACCAGCTTGATTTAATAATAACTTTACACCTAGTTTGCAAGATTACGGCTGCACCAAATGTTTACAGTTGATGAAAGGTCTGGACTACAGTCAGGCCAGTTCAGCATCTAGATTGTACACAAACCCCTACTGTCTTCAGACAGATGCTCCATCCTGCAGGGGTTGCCACAGCCAAGGAATTTGCACAGAAGATTTGGCAAATGTTTTACACCAGGTACTCTTCTTGGCATAAGTTGTGCTCAAACCTGAAGCCTCAGGACTACTGTATTAGACCAAGGCACTGATCACCGAGCTACATGTCAAAAGTTCATCGCAAGGCCACATTTCGATAGCATATTGTATTAGATTCAGTGTACAATACGTATTGCATTTTCCTACTCAGATATGTAAG
Source organism: Garcialebias charrua (assembly GCA_038048925.1). Taxonomy (NCBI): domain Eukaryota; kingdom Metazoa; phylum Chordata; class Actinopteri; order Cyprinodontiformes; family Rivulidae; genus Garcialebias; species Garcialebias charrua. The sequence goes on from JBBPBX010040412.1 coordinate 26,679, forward strand.
GTTTTGCCAAAATATAATAATAATCAGATCCCGTTTATACAGTTTTGCATCATTGGAGCATTTTCAGATCAGCAAACCACTCATGCAAGAGGTACGCATGCACCCTTATACCAGACATTTGAACTGTGAGCTGAAACAGGGCAAATCCCTCTTTTTGTTAATACAGAGGACAAGGTGGTCATGGTGTACACAAATAATTAAGTGTTGATGTTTCTAACCACAGAACCGTTTTCCACTTTGCCTTGGTCCTTGAGCTTTGCCCCAGAGAAGATGGCAGAATTTCTGGATGGGTTATAGGGCTTCTTTTTTCCATGATAGAGCAGATGCAGACAATGATCTGTGGGATTGTTTCTGAGTAGGGTTGGGCATTGAGAATCGAGAATCGATTGGAACTGGGACTAACTTTCTGGTTTTCCCAGAATCATTAAAATTATTTATGAATGTTTCTGTTCAGTGCCCTGAGACGACTTCTATTGTGACTTGCCGCTATATAAATAAACTGAGTTGAATCAAAGTATTTTTTTAACCCCGCCTCTAAAAATAATCTGAATCGGGAATTGATAGGAACCAGAATCGAAACAAAGAATCGGAACCGGAATCACTCGAATTCAAACGATGCCTAACCCTATTCCTGAGCCCATGCAGTGATGTCCACATCAGAATCAGACCTGGATCAGGCAGTGCTACCTCAAGCTAGATTCATACTTGACGCGTCGCGCAGCGCGCGAGGGTGCGCGCTCCAAAAGTGACGCAATTTCACAGTCCCCGCCCCTGCGCGTTGGCCCCGCGCGTGGGATTAGCGCGTGTCGTGCACCTCTGAATTTTTGAAACTCCGCAAGCCTATGCGCGCGCGGTGGGCGCTACGATTTGATTGACAGGTCCACACCCGACAGCCTTCACCCTCTTCACGCCGGAGCCTGCAGCTGTTTGCGCCGCTGTGGTCGTGGAGACGGAGTCGCGACGCATGGAGGAATGTTTTGTGACACAAAATGTATTAAATTCTCCTTCATTCCTGATCTGGAGTCGGACTTTTCTTTTGTTTTTTCGCCAAAAGTCACGTGATCGCTTTCTCCTCCGCTGACTCCATGCATTAAAACCGCAAATAAAGACAACAGTTCAGCACGCGAGCGGAAAGCTATTTGTTTTTGTTGTGTGATTTCAAACAGTTCTTCTTCTACGGTAGATTTCTTCTTCTACACCTTTCTTGCAACATATGCACAGGTTTTAGAGGGTACTGCCTCCTGCTGGTCCGTAAAAGAACAGCACTTTGCCATGCGCCGCCGTGCGTCAACCATAAACACAGAGGCGACACTGTAAACGCATTTCGCCGCACGGCACAGTGCACGCGCAGCGCGCGCGCTCCAGCCTGCGGACCAAAGCGCGAGTCTAATGCCCCTTTTCCACCGGTCGGCTCGGGTCGGATGTTACGTCATATGTGCGTCGCAGAGACCCCCTTTCATCCTTTTCCACCGGATATTCCGTGCTGAGCCGCGCGAGATTTCTCGAGATTTTCGGGCTGGTTTCATAGGGGTACTGAGGCGAGCTGACCCGCTCTGGAAGGAGGGAGGAGGAGACTCGAGCAGTTTTCACGGAAGCGAGGGACGCGATCACTGCAGGACTTTACATGATAAACACGGTAAAAACAATTATTATTTTTTAAATTTATAGCAAAGATGGGTCTTCAGCTGAACGTGTCCTTAATAAAATCACGTACTGCTCAAAACTGCAGGATTTTAAAAAAATAGGTTCGCCACGAGCAACACGCGGCGCGCGGGCGGCTTTATGTCTTTAAATGTAGCTCAATGAACAGATATAAAATATATTTCATAGCTGACTTTATAGTACGAGGGCTCCTGAGCTTAACCACGCTTTAATATTGTCACGTAGTGGTCAAATATGCTGCATTTAAAGTAGTTTCGCTTTGACTTTTTCCAAAACCTGTGCTTGCACAACGAAAATAAATTATAAAAATTCGAATTTTATTTCAAATAACTCCAACAGGATACATTTTGTATATGAACATGTTGTGATCACACTAGATTTTTTTGAAAAATATCAGCTATGTGGTTTTTGATAGAATTGATAATATGTGATACAAAGTAGAAGGGAGAAAATTAATGGACGTAGCTTGACACATTTATGTCTATAAAACATTGAATTTTATTTCAAATAACTCCAACAGGATACATTTAGTATATGAACATGTTGTGATCACACTAGATTTTTTTGAAAAATATCAGCTATGTGGTTTTTGATAGAATTGATAATATGTGATACAAAGTAGAAGGGAGAAAATTAATGGACGTAGCTTGACACATTTATGTCTATAAAACATTGAATTTTATTTCAAATAACTCCAACAGGATACATTTAGTATATGAACATGTTGTGATCACACTAGATTTTTTTGAAAAATATCAGCTATGTGGTTTTTGATAGAATTGATAATATGTGATACAAAGTAGAAGGGAGAAAATTAATGGACGTAGCTTGACACATTTATGTCTATAAAACATTGAATTTTATTTCAAATAACTCCAACAGGATACATTTAGTATATGAACATGTTGTGATCACACTAGATTTTTTTGAAAAATATCAGCTATGTGGTTTTTGATAGAATTGATAATATGTGATACAAAGTAGAAGGGAGAAAATTAATGGACGTAGCTTGACACATTTATGTCTATAAAACATTGAATTTTATTT
>JBBPBX010040413.1:0-10551 GCA_038048925.1 Garcialebias charrua
AGCCATATAATTACACACTGGTAGCAGAAAAAATATCCACCAAGTGGTTTCTGAGCTTTTTATCTGAATAGCCTGGACCTTGCCAGGCTAAGCTAACAAAACTACGCCTTCTGTTCTCTGATTGGTCCGGTCAAAAATAGACCGGAGAAATCGTTTTCAATGGGAGGAATGCCAGACCCTAGTACGAAGCAAAGTGAAGGACAGGGTTTGGTTTTAACCAGGCTAGCGTATGACTGTCCTAACAAACAACTGTCCATAAAAAAACCACAATACACTCCCATACACACACAATTGAACAATAAGGTTGATGAATCCACACGTAGCAAGTATATCTGTTTAGGAACACAAGAACTAAAATGTACCTTGGTACTCGTGTTTAATGGAAGTTGATCGCTCTTCTGGCTACCTGCGATCTCCTGACTCTGGACGTGTTCACGTCATCTGGAACAGATCATTTATACTTATATTTAGAGGAAATTCTACATTTTGATGATAGCTGCTGTCACATGTAAACCAATAAACATTACATGATTGTTTTTGGCCAAAGTATCCATCTCACATAAAGGAAAGATGGATGGACATAGTATTTACAAAACTCCTCTCATGATGGGTGGACTAAGATGAAATTAAAATTAGCTGAATGAAAGAAAACTATAAATTTAAAAACTGTGACTAATAATATTGAAGTCATACATAACAATCCCTGCATTATTTATAAAATTGATATCTATGTCATATACATACACACAAATATACATATATACATGTATATAAGCATATCATATATGCATATTCATATACAGTGTATATACATATATGCATATACATGTATACTGTATATGCATATACATATACTGTACAGATAGACATATACATGTAAATATAACATGTTCAACTGAAATTGTGTGCGTTTGTGTGTGTGACTGTTTTGTGGTTTTTATGGACATTGTCATATGCTATAAACAGACAAGCAGATTACAGTTCATTACTGTCCTGACAAAACACTGTCCTTAGAAACCACAAAACAGTCACACACACAAACACACACACAATTTCAGTTTATCATGTTTTTAAGAAAGCAAGATGTTTGATGGATAGATGGATGATATTTGATGGATGGATACATGGATGGATGGATGGATGTTTGATGGATGGATGGATGGATGCATGCATGGATGGATAAAAGGTGGACATCAGTCAGTAAAGACTCCATCTGTCTGCGTTCAGCAAGGCTGGATGTTTGATGGATGGATGGATGTATGGATGGATGTTTGATAGATGGATGTATGTATGGATGGATAAAGCGTGGACCTCAGTCAGTAAAGAATCCATCTGTCTGGTTTCAAGAAGGCCGGATGTTTGATAGATGGATGGATAGATAGATGGATGGATGTTTGATAGATGAATGATGGATGGATGTTTGATGGATGGATGGATGGATGTTTGATGGATGGATGGATAAAGTGTGGACCTCAGTCAATAAAGAATCCATATGTCTGGGTTCAGGAAGGCAGGATGTTTGATGATGGATGGATGATGTTTGATGGATGGATGCATGGATGGATGGATGGATGTGTGGATGTTTGATGGATGGATGGATGGATGAATGGATGGATAAAGCATGGACCTCAGTCAGTAAAGAATCCATCTGTCTGGGTTCAGCAAGGCAGGATGTTTGATGGATGGATGGATGTTTGATGGATGGATAGATGTTTGATGGATGGATGGATGGATGTTTGATGGATGTTTGAGATGTTTGATGGATAGATGGATGGATGGATGTTTGATGCATGGATGTATGGATGGATGGATGTTTGATGGATGGATGGATGGATGGATAAAGTGTGGACCTCAGTCAGTAAATCCATCTGTCTGGGTTCAGGAAGGTAGGATGTTTGATGGATAGATGTATGGATGTTTGATGGATGGATGATGGATGTATGGATGTTTGATAGATGGATGTTTGATGGATGGATGGATGTTTGATAGATGGATGGATAAAGCGTGGACCTCAGTCAGTAAAGAATCCATATGTCTGGGTTAAGGAAGGCAGGATGTTTGATGGATGATGGATGTTTGATGGATAGATGTTTGATAGATGGATGGATGCATGGATGGTTGGATAAAGCGTGGACCTCAGTCAGTAAAGAATCCATCTGTCTGGGTTCAGCAAGGCAGGATGTTTGATGGATGGATGTTTGATGATGGATAGATGGATGTTTGATGGATGGATGGGTGGATGTATGGATAAAGCGTGGACCTCAGTCAGTAAAGAATCCATCTGTCTGGTTCAGGAAGGCAGGATGTTTGATGGATGGATGGATGTATGGATGTTTTATGGATGGATGGATGCATGGATGGATGGATAAAGCGTGGACCTCAGTCAGTAAAGAATCCATATGTCTGTTTTCAAGAAGGCAGGATGTTTGATGGATGGATGGATGATGTTTGATAGATGGATGCATGGATGGATGGATGGATGGATGGATGGATGGATGCATGGATGGATGGATAAAGCGTGGACCTCAGTCAGTAAAGAATCTATCCGTCTGGGTTCAGCAAGGCTGGATGTTTGATGGATGGATGTTTGATAGATGGATGGATGGATGTATGTATGGATGGATAAAGCATGAACCTCAGTCAGTAAAGAATCCATCTGTCTGGGTTCAGGAAGACAGGATGTTTGATAGATGGATGGATAGATGGATGGATGTTTGATGGATGGATGATGGATGGATGTTTGATGGATGGATGTTTGATGGATGATGTGTGGATGTTTGGATGGATGTTTGATGGATGATGTGTGGATGTTTGATGGATGGATGGATAAAGCGTGGACATCAGTCAGTAAAGAATCCATCTGTCTGGGTTCAGTAAGGCAGGATGTTTGATGGATGGATAGATGGATGTTTGATGGATGGATGGATGGATGGATGTTTGATGGATGGATGGATGGATAAAGCGTGGACCTCAGTCAGTAAAGAATCCATCTGTCTAGGTTCAGGAAGCCAGGATGTTTGATGGATGGATGATGGATGGATGTTTGATGGATGGATGGATGGATGTTTGATGGATGGATGGATGGATGTTTGATAGATGGATGTATGTATGGATGGATAAAGCGTGGACCTCAGTCAGTAAAGAATCCATCTGTCTGGTTTCAAGAAGGCCGGATGTTTGATAGATGGATGGATAGATAGATGGATGGATGTTTGATGATGAATGATGGATGGATGTTTGATGGATGGATGGATGGATGGATGTTTGATGGATGGATGGATAAAGTGTGGACCTCAGTCAGTAAAGAATCCATATGTCTGGGTTCAGGAAGGCAGGATGTTTGATGATGGATGGATGATGTTTGATGGATGGATGGATGGATGGATGTGTGGATGTTTGATGGATGGATGGATGTATGGATGGATAAAGCGTGGACCTCAGTCAGTAAATAATCCATCTGTCTGGGTTCAGTAAGGCAGGATGTTTGATGGATGGATGGATGTTTGATGGATGGATATATGTTTGATGGATGGATGGATGTTTGATGGATGGATGGATGGATGTTTGATGGATGGATGGATGTTTGATAGATGGATGGATGGATAAAGCTTGGACCTCAGTCAGTAAAGAATCCATATGTCTGGGTTTAGGAAGGTAGGATGTTTGATGGATGATGGATGGATGGATGTTTGATGGATGGATGTTTGATGGATGGATGAATGCATGGATGGATGGATAAAGCGTGGACCTCAGTCAGTAAAGAATCCATATGTCTGGGTTCAGGAAGGCAGGATGTTTGATGATGGATGGATGATGTTTGATGGATGGATGGATGGATGGATGTGTGGATGTTTGATGGATGGATGGATGTATGGATGGATAAAGCGTGGACCTCAGTCAGTAAATAATCCATCTGTCTGGGTTCAGTAAGGCAGGATGTTTGATGGATGGATGGATGTTTGATGGATGGATATATGTTTGATGGATGGATGGATGTTTGATGGATGGATGGATGGATGTTTGATGGATGGATGGATGTTTGATAGATGGATGGATGGATAAAGCTTGGACCTCAGTCAGTAAAGAATCCATATGTCTGGGTTTAGGAAGGTAGGATGTTTGATGGATGATGGATGGATGGATGTTTGATGGATGGATGTTTGATGGATGGATGAATGCATGGATGGATGGATAAAGCGTGGACCTCAGTCAGTAAAGAATCCATCTGTCTGTTTTCAGGAAGGCGGGATGTTTGACTCACCAAATACCAAATGACCTCTTGGACTAGCTGAAAACCTGTACATGTAAAAATATGAAAAAGTTAAAAAACAATTCTCAAGTTTATACAATACACTTATACAGTATTCTGTATTATTCAGTATTCAGTATTCCAACAACAGTATTCTTATACCTACATAAAACTGCAGTCAACGTGATGACGTAACGAGGCTGCAACGTGATGACGTGATGACGTAACGACGCAGTTCGTCCGTCTGCTCACTGCTCAGAGGTAAAAAAAAAAAAAAAAGAGCAGATTTAGCACAAAAATGACGTTGGAAACATTAAAACCCCTCTACCCTATTAACGCATGTTAAATTACAGCGTTAGTCACGCTGTTATTGTGACGTGACACGTTCACGGTAGTGACGCTAACGCGACGTGCGTTTAATTTTGTCTTCGTCGCGTTAAGACTCTAAATAACCACTAAAAACATCCACAAGTGATGCATATATAGTATCGCTGATTTATATAAATGTCTATAAAAGTTTTCAACAGCGTTGAAAGGTTGTCACGCTTCTGAAGTGAAGTTACGTTACATGCTAACGCTAGCCGCAGCTAGTTTGAGCTGCGTCTTTCTTCACGCACTCAAAACTCATGCACAGATACTTCCTAATTTATCTAAATGTTGATAAAGTTTTCTACAGTCTTCACAGTTTGTGACGCTGCGGTTAAAGTCACGTTACTACTGGATTAGGTTAACATTTCCTTGAGATGATGTCATCAAAAGCAACAAAAAAATTTTTTTAATTCTTACCTGAATGAAGTCAATACACTCTGACACTCTGTCCACCTACCGCTGCAAAATTTTATTTAAATCGCTCTCCAAAAATAATCTCCGCTCACCTACATGCACTCAACACACGACGCCATAACTCTGCACGTGTAAGCTCAAGGGGCTTTAACTTTTAAAAACTCGGTCACCTGAGGCCCCGCCCTGAGCCCCCGCCCACTACAGGGTCTCCACATCACGAGAGGAGGGGCGGCGTTGGAGTTTCGCGCGGTCTCCACATCACGAGAGGAGGGGCGTTGGAGTTTGGCGCGATGTGTATAAGTTGCAATAATTACACACATCCACACAGGTGCGATTAGCGCATCCGACACACAAACTGATACACACTACACACACAAAGTCGCGAAGGTGCGTTGCTCGACAATTTTATAAATGTAAATAACTTTTTATTAAAACAATTTTAAGTGTTGAAGCACATTCCAAGTCATCCAGGGAGCCATTTAGCCACAAGTTACGCTGATATTGATGAGAAAAAACAATGTTTACATATTAATATATTTGGATACAATCTGTGATTTATCCGGACATTGGCAAAGGCTGGCTAATACCAAATGTCCCGATAATGTCGGTACGTAGTCTGGCGCATAGGCGGGCCAATACGCTTGCACCAACACACACACACACACACACACACACACACACACACACACACACACAATTTTCCATCTTTACAGGGACTATGATTTGACATCCATTCATTTTTCAGTCATTTCTTTAGTCTCCGTAAACCTAACTCCTAATCCACCACTATGGGGCCTGGGCTTTGGGCCTCATAAGGAGCTGTTGGTCCTCACAATGTAGTATATGTTGGAAAAATAAAACTTACAAGGTAAAAAAAAAATACAAAGACCCCTCTTACCCCCACACACACATACACAGGCAAACATATGATGATAATGAAACATCGGGCATGTCATTGTGACAGTCTTTGGTTAAAACGATGTGATTTTTGTAAGTAAACTCAAAACATTGATTATTTGTCTCCATAACGGAAGCATAAACATGTTTTTCAATTTTATTATGGCTGAATTGATCAAGTCTTTACATTTTTTTGTGAACACTGTACTGACAAAAAACAGTAAGAGATTTTTTTTTGTTGTTGTTGTTCTAACAAACTTAAGTCAGGTCCTCTGGTCGGTTTCTTTTTGTTGAAACATTTCATCTTTTATCAAAAAAACTTAATTAGTCTGAAGAGACACCACAAACTCAGTCTTATAAATAGCAACATCACTTTCTTATGTGACGGTGCTATTTATAAGACTGAGTTTGTGGTGTTTCTTAAGACTACTGTAATGAAGTTTTTTTATTTATCTACCTCGATTATTGCGCATGAATGAAGATGTCTTTAGTTGTTGCTGCTTTTTGTAAAATTAAAAACGTTGTTTGGACAGAGTTCTGCTATAAAATTTGCATTTGATGTTAAATGTAATTTTTGGTACTTGGGTGGGCCTATTTGTCTCATCCCTCTGTAAAGAGGCTCTGGTTAATGCTATTGCTATTGTTGGATGTAACTGGGACCCTGTGTATACAATTTTATTCCAACTTATATATCACATGAGATGTGAATGACAATAAAACCTACTTGAACTTAATGGTACAAACCATTTTTGCTCTTGCTCTGAACCAAACGATACACAACATGTCCCCAGCTGGGACAGGTAATCCAAACTACCCAAACATTTTTAACACATTTTGTTTAGTTATTCCCGCTAAAAATTCTGATAGTTTCTGGCCACTGAATGTAAATATGACAAGTGGAGGGTGTGAATTAAAATGTTCTGTTCAATGATTTGAATGGTGCTGCCAAGCTGCCATGAGGTGAAACATCATAGACCAAGCTGCATCACTGTTCTTTGTACACGGTAGAATCAGAACAAAATGGAGTGTGATGCAGCTTCTGAAAAACCCAGACTCACTGCCAGGTTGTGTTTCAAAGCAGTGAGCTCTGAGTGAAGAGAGGGGCCAACAGAGATCATTAGCATGCATGAGAATGGCATGGAAAGAAAGAGCAGATTATACATCTGTATGTTTGCTGATGAGATAGAGGGGTTTAGGTCCCTCAGCCCAGTTTGAATCACAAATCTGCACCAAGGGAGGGGAAAGGCCACGGCTGGAGAAGAGCAGGAAAAGAAAGACTAGGCCTTTTAGCAAACGCAATGAGGTGGGTGTCATGCTGTAGATTTAGAGCAGATGTCTCAAATTGGTAAATTTTATTCAATTCAAGTCAGTTTATTTATACAGAGCAAAGTCACAACAGAAACATTTACATACATAAAAATTATATTAGTAACATTATTTATCTAAGGTACAGGATAGCCAGTCGACTGCATTGAGTACCGTACTTTTCGGCGTATAAGACACCGTTTTTTTTTTACTCATTTGAATGTCCTGCAGATTATACGCTGAAGCGTCTTATTTATGGATTTTTTCCCCCATATTTTTAGACCCATTTTTGGCTCTGATATCGCCGTTTTTCATTTTGGGCAAAAAATGGTGCAGTACCACTTTTGTCTGCTAGGGGGACACTTCCAGAGAGTACACCGACCGTTTCTAGCTCATGTGTCCGAAAAAAGCCTCCTCTGGTCGGACTGACTCTGTCGCTGCCCGGCCTCCTGCTCTGGGGCTAACCACTGTTAGCTGTGTTGTTAGCTGTTTTTTTAAGCAAGATAACTCATAAACCACACCGCGGATTTTCTTGAAACTTACAGAGCGTAATTATTTGGTGGTCATTTACAACCTTTTAGCTGAAGAAGATGTTTAGAGCTAAAAAAGCACTATTTTAGAGCTCTTTTAGCATGTTGTTAGCAGTAGCTACCACAAACAGATACCTACTGTTTAGATAAACAGCTCTTAAACCACTCGACAGATATTTTTTAGGCTTACAGAGTGTAATTATATGGGTTTCATTTACAAACTGTTGACATGTATAAGACATTTGAGATAAAATTCAATTTTTTATTCGTTGTTTAGAGACGGAATTGTCTCGTAGCTTCAGTTTTATTTCCGTTTATATTGTTATAAATCATAAACCACTCAGTGGATATTTTTTCTGCTTACAGAGTGTATTTATATGGGTTTTAATTTACAAACTGTTGACCTGTATAAGACATTTGAGATAAAATTCAAATTTTTATAATTTATTTTATAGTAGCCCACAATTTAAATTCAGCAGATTTGACCATTTCGTGAATTGATTAAGGAACGGTTAAGCTCAGGAACCCTTGTGCTTGAATGTGCTGAATGTCGGCTAAGAAATATATTTTTTCTCAGCAAACAAATAATTGTTTTTACCGTGTTGTTAATCTTGTAAACTCCTTCCGTGCTCGCTCACTTCTGTGGCCCCCATTTTCAGCAGGACAAATGAGGCGCTGACGCGTCGCGTAGCAGTGACGCATAATAGATGCGTCTTATAGGGCAAAGCGGCTTATTTATGGATTTTTACAAATTATTCCCAATAATTGGACAAAGCGGCTTATACACAGAAGCGTGTTAAATGCCGAAAAGTACGGTATTCATTTCATCATAGTCTCCCATCCTGAGCTAGTACAAAGGCAACAGTGGAAAGGAAAAGCTCCCTTTTAACAGGAAGAAACCTCCAGCAGAACCAGGCTCAGGATGAGCGGCCATCTGCTTCGACCAGCTGGGCTTGAGAGGACAGGAAGGAGTAACGGACACAGAATGGCAGGTCCAGAATGGAGGTGAGCAGGTCTTTAGGAGGAAAGACAAATAAAAAACAGAGATAGAAAAAAGAAATATTTACAAACTATTCATTTGTAACTATTTGATTAAATGTAGTCTATTTGTCCTGCTGCAGGCTAAGCCTATAGCAGCATAACTAAGGGATAGCTCAGGAAACCCAAGGCAACCCTAACAGGATTTATCACAAAGGAAAGTCTTCAAACTGGACAATGTGTCAGCCTCAAGGACAGAAACTGGAAGTTGGATCCACAAGAGAGGAGCCTGAGAACTGAAAGATATTCCTCACATTTGGCTTTTGGAAACTCTAGGAACCACAAGTAAACCTGTAGTCTGAGAGTGAAGTGCTCTGTGTTAGGAAAATATGGAACAATAAGGTCTATAAGCTGGACCTAGGTTGTTGAGAGCTTTGCATGTTAGAAGTAAGATTTTGAATTCTATTCTGGATTTGACAGGGAGCCAGTGGAGAGATATGATCTCTCCCACTAACTCCAGTTAAGACTCTGGCAGCAGCATTTTGGATCACCTGAAAACTTTTTAAAGAAGTTTTTGGACAACCAGATAATAAACCATTGCAATAGTCCAGTCTAGATGTGACAAATGCAGGAACCAGTTTTTCGGCATCGTTTTTAGATAAGATGTTTCTAATTTTAGGGATATTATGCGGGTGGAAGAAGACAGTTCTGGTAAAACAAAAAAAGAGTAAAAGAACAAAGGGATAGGTTGATCCCAAGATTAAAGGCATAGCACAGTCATTTTAAAGTGGAGTTTAGGTATAAAAAGTTACGAAAAATTAATATCTTACCTGTTATAGATACCTTTTTGAACCACCGCACTTTGAAAAATGAGTTCATCAGCCTTTCTGACAAGTTAACAACTCCAAGTGTAAAGTGGATTGCTTGAAAACAGCTCCAATCTCCAGAACTCCACAATGCTTTTGCGGTCACTATTTTGCACAATGTACCTTAACGCTATCAGTTTCTCAGTACCCGGTTATTTACAGAGAAGTCTGTGCTTATTTTCAAGAACTAATAATAGCAGCCGCAAAGAGTGGCTTTGGAAATGGGTCTGTTTAGACTCTATTGACTGGACAGCCTTGTTTAAGAGAACTCTTCTAAAGCAGATTGCTGCTCTCGTAAAACAGCTCTGTTCTTCAAAATCCCATAGCCATTTATGCAAAAGCTAGCATAGACATAACAAAGACACTTGGTATTTTTGTCAGGTGTTGACAGGATAGACCTGAGCAGAGTCAAAGCAAGTTATTGTGACACTGGGCAATGGAAAAACGGCTTTTGTGGTGCATCAACGACAACTGCTCCACTAGGCTGTCTGTCAAAGATTTGAGAAGTTGTTTTCAGTCGCCCTTTTGTTGAAGCCTACTGGGTGTGTTGGCAACAAGGCTGTGACTGAGAAGGCCAGCCATCTGGCCTTAGGGACTCTCCCCTACATGTAGGGTTCTTTACGGTTCACTGGAAGCACGAGAGAGGCAAGGAATAAAAAGGCTTCCTCGCCACGTGAGCTGTGAACTCAACCTCGTACGGGAGCAGATGGTGACAGCAACATGCGTTACAGTACGTTCATAATTAAAAGGGAATAAGTTGCCTGACGGAAATCCACAATGATCTCTGTTTTTTCTATATTACACTGACACACAAACACACACAAAAGCTGATTCTTATCGCCTGAAACTACCTGTATATTCAAAATAAATGGCCTGCCAAGCATTTGATGAGTTGCCTAGAAATCCCAAATGCTTATATTGCCTTGGCTGCTTTCAAGTAATC
>JBBPBX010040414.1:4566-29385 GCA_038048925.1 Garcialebias charrua
TATTGATAAACTAATGAAAAGAATCATTGTACAGTGCAAACCTCATCATTTTCACAATGTTGCCATTATGTAAACTTTGGAAAATATGATGAAACTTATAACGCCTTGCTTCCAGCTCTATCCAAAAGAAAGACGATTGATGGAAAGACCTGCTGGGTTTTCAGTGTGAAGTCAGGGATGGAAAGTTGTGCAGAGGCAATCCATGAATCCACCACCAAACCAAATTTTATATATGATGACCCTTCTTTTTACTTGATGCAGTAACACACCATAATGGAAGTTGGAAAGTTGCTTTTCAGGTTATCTAATTCACAAAGCTAACATGTATAGCCTACATATACAGTGACAGCCATCTCGGATTCGGACATGGCAACCTAATTTTTGAAAGGAACGTGTCTTATGTTGCCACACACCGAAATGGAAGTCGGCACCTCATTTATTTTTCCTTTTTTTTCTTCTTATTTCTATTTACTAATTTTTCCATACTCATAACATTAACAGACAGACGGACGGGCTGCACGGAGGGTATTTTCAATTCACCCTCTTTCCTCTGCGATGAGGAACAAAAACACAGATCCCGACTGCAGCATACCAAATGATATATCAGTTTATGTTACAGGAACCCAACTTCCTGAAACTTGACTGACTCATGTAGTAGGCAGTTAAACAAACATGCAACCTAAAAAATATTATAAGTGTGCAGACGTTTTAAGAATGGTCATTCCATTGTCATCGTTCAGTTGATGCTTTGTTTGCCATCAGGGAGGAGACTGAGGAGTCTCCAGGCTCGAACCAGTAGACTGAGAGACAGCGCTGTTCATCAGGACAGCTCTGTTCATCAGGCAGTCAGAATGCTAAACACTCTGCCTGCTCTGCCTCCCCTCCCATTTGAACTGCCTTAACACAAAAAACTTTCTCACACATTACCACTCAACACAAAGATTTTAACACTGGACTCTGTGTCATCAAACGGGTTATTCACTAAACTCTCGGTCATGTGCTCATTCAGTTTGCACTACTTCTCATATTTGCACTAATGTTTGTATTACATTACTGCCTATAGTCATACTACTGTTTACATTCTCTGTTTACATACTACTGGTTACATTCAATGTTTGCATTTATTAATACTGTTTACATTTATTACCATACCATACCATACCATTTTATTTATAAAGCACTTTAAACAGGAACAAGTCCACACCAAAGTGCTGGACAAACAAACACGCAACAGGCAACACAGACAATGAAGTACAACACGAAAAACATAAAAACATTGCAGATCATAAATAAAACGATCCAATACAAATCAGCTGGCATTGAAAGCGATGGAGTAGTAGTGAGTTTTTAACCGGGATTTGAAAACCGAGAGGGAGGGGGCCTGTTTGATGAGCAGCGGTAACTCGTTCCAGAGTCTTGGGCCTGCTACAGAGAACGCCCTGTCACCCCTGCGCTTAAGGCGAGTTTCTGGAACTATTAAGAGTACCTGATCCTCTGACCTCAAAGCACGTGGAGGGACATATGGGTGTATCAGATCCGAGAGATAGGCGGGGGCGAGACTGTTCAGCGATTTGTAGACATACATGAGAATTTTGAATTGGATTCGAAGATGAACCGGTAGCCAGTGAAGGGAGGCCAAGACTGGTGTAATGTGCTCTCTTTTGCGTGTGCTGGTTAAAAATCGGGCAGCTGCGTTCTGAACCAGTTGTAATCGTGCAATGGTGGCTTGACTGACGCCAAACAGAAGTGAATTGCAGTAATCAAGCCTAGATGTAATGAATGCGTGAATCACTGTCTCCAGGTGCTTTTTGGATAATATGGGCTTCAGCTTAGACAGACGCCTCAGCTGGAAAAAACAGGATTTGACGATCATGTTTACATGACTGTTGAGTTTCATGGAAGGATCCATTATCACTCCCAGATTTTTGACTTTTTGTTTTTCGGACAGGGGTAGAGCAGACAGGTCAATGCAGTGGTTTGAGGTTGTGTCATTGGGAAGGAACAATATGGCTTCAGACTTCTTATCATTGAAGCTTAAGAAATTTAAAGCCATCCAGTCCCTGATGTCAGCCAGTTCCTTATTACTACTGCTTACATTTATTACTACTGTTTACATTTACACTACTTTTATATCTACACTACTGCTGATACATATACAGTATTCTCTGACCAGCCTTATTTAAGGATGCCCAATGTGCCTTACTGCATATGCCACTTTTGCCTCTATAACAACATCAACTACTACCTCATACATATACTGTGTACATTAACTCATATGCTGCTTTGCCACTTTGCAAATGTCAATGCTAGAACCTTTAGTTTATTTTATAGTTATACTTTTTATACTTTTTCTATACTAGTATGCAAAAACTCAGGACAGTATTATGTTCATTAAATGTTTAGTGTTTTAGTTTTAGAGTTGGTGTAAATTTTCATACTCTTGTACCACTATGCAAAAACTCAGGACAGTGTTACAGCTTTACTATTTTATGCTTATGTCTATTATTATATGTTTCAGTGTTTCAATGTTTAAATAGTTACTGTTGCACCGAGGGACTGAGAGAAACGTAATTTCAATTCTGTGTATGTCCTGTACATATTGCAGTTCTGACAATAAAGTTGACTTTGACTTTGACTTTGTTATCTGGGTGTCCAAAAACTTCTTTAAAAAGTCTTCAGTTGATCCAAAAATGCTGCTGCCAGAGTCTTAACTGGAGTTAGTAGATCATATATCATCATATCATCATATCTCTCCAGTTTTAGCTTCTCTCCATTGGCTCCCTGTCAAATCCAGAACTGAATTCAAAATCTTACTTCTAACCTACAAACAACCTAGTTCCATTTTATATTTGAGATCTTATTGTTCCATATTTTCCTAACAGAGCACTTCACCCTCAGACTGCAGGTTTACTCGTGGCTCCTAGAGTTTCCAAATGCAGAATGGGAGGAAGATCTTTCAGTTATCAGGCTCTTCTCTTGTAGAACCAACTTCCAGTTTCTGTCCATGAGGCTGACACATTGTCCAGTTTTAAGACTGGACTTAAGACTTTCCTCTTTGATAAATCCTATAGTTAGGGTTGGCTTGTTTTGCTGCCTTAAAGTTGCTGTATGTAACTTATTTTTTAAACATATTTATTCACTCTGCCACTATCTAATGATAGATTGATGTTTGACAGGTAATATCTGAAAAAAAAAACTATAGTCCTCTGGCGTCTCCCGGTGGTAATAAAAGCATTTATAAAAACCAGAGTGCCCGCGGTTAACCAGCCAATAAAAACAGAGCTTCTCACTTCTCACCCCCTAACCCACGCCCCCCCTCCTAACCCACGCCCCTGCCTGTCAACCCTGCAGCGGCCGCGCAGGTTCTCGTTGAAATAATTGCAAAGCGATGCAAAACTGTTTTGTATGTGACACAAATGTATTAAATATCCCTTCTTCATCCCTGCTCTGGACTTTTCTTTTGTTTTTTTGCCAAAAGTCAAGTGATCGCTTCTTCCTCCAGACCTCGACTGACAGAAATGAGGAAGTCACGAGCGAATTAAATCATGTCCAACGTGGCTGCGTGAAGCTCTGCTGATTTCAGGGTGTTTTTGTTTTGCTGGACCAGTGCTCCATGTTTTTATTTTATTTTTTAGAACGTTTTATTAACATATAATCACAGAACTTTGCAGCGGCTGAGACGGGACGTAGTGGAGGCGGAGCATTCCAGGCTGCAGCGCGAGCGAGGTGGAGCTGAGTCATATATGGCTCTGAGTGAGGAGGGACCACGTGTCTCTGTTCAAAATGTTTCTAAGTGCCAGTGTGTTCAAAAACTACATATAGCACCTTTAAGCTTAGAGTACTGGTGGACAAATTGACCTCATTTCCTTAAAGGAATTGTTAAAATTGTATAGTTTTCATCTGATACTATTTCTATCTTAGCATTTGATTCTTGACCTGCCATTGTGTATCTGTTCTTATCAAACCCAGCCGGTCAAAGCAGATGGCCACTTGTCCTGAACCTGGTTCTGCTAAAGGTTTCTTCCTCATGAGGGAGTTTTTCCTTTCCACTGTCGCCTTCATGCTTGTTCAAGATGAGTCTGTGATGGAGTTCAATTCAAAGCAGTCTACTCCTCTGATAAATAGTGATAACTTATTATTTTTATATATGAATGATTCTGTTCGGTGTCCTGAGACGACTTCTGTTGTGACTTGGCGCTATATAAATAAACTGAATTCAATTGAGTGACTTGTCATTTCCTTTAAACAATGTTCCTTTCAGCTCACATCTGAACAAAGTTACTAAGACTGTGCAGCAGGCCACAGCTGTGACCCGTTTTTACAAAACCTCTTCTTCTTTTACATATTTAAAAATAGCTTTTTGTGAGCAGAGTGTGCACTAAATGCAAACTATGCAATCTCCTCTGACAGTCTTAAAATTTTGATTACAGACGATGTAGAAGAGAATTCCTTTGTAAACTCAAACATGGCACTAACAACAAGTTTATTACCAGCCAGTCACTTTAACTTGAATTTACCGTTTGACGGCCTGGAGCACGGAGATAATTCATCGAAGAGAGAAAACGAGTCAGCTGATGTCCAAAATGGATAAGTACTTCCACTTTTGTACACTTTGGCCAGCAGCACTCCTCCTAGCAACATGAAAACTTTCCAGCTGTTTATGCTAAGGAAATAATGACCGACTTTCTTTTGCAGGAAACTGTAAAAGATGCTGTGTTCACCCCAAAATAAGTGAAACAACGAGACACTGTGTTTAAAGCTTCCTTCGTGAGCACAATCTCAATCGGTTGTGTTCAGTCACTGAAATGTTTATTTCTAATCAGGGAAAGGAGAGAGAAAATATAAAAGTGAAGCTGTTTAGTTCAGTTCCTTACCCAACAGAACCTTCATGAAAGAAGAGCTCAGTGTGTATCGCTGCTGACGAACAGACATCTTACATCTCCTACAACCTCCTTTACAAAGTGCCCACTTTTTTTTGTTTTGCTTTACATTGACACGTGATGCTTTTCAGTTGCTCGGCTGCACATTTCTGTAATAAAATGTTGAGCTGCCAGGGGGGAAATTGCTGCAAGCACATTTCAGAGCCTGCACATGTTTTTGCAGAGCAGCAGTGAATATTATGGTGTGTAGCCACAGTCACCAACAATCACACAATGAGTATACAATTTGAGTCCGACTCTAAAAACAGTAAGAGTTTTTAGATTATGGTTTGATTGTCCAGGAGCAAACTGGAGCCAGTTTAGTTGTCAGTCATTCACACGTCCACACAGAAATACAAAGATGGAGTGAGAGACACACAGATCAGCTGTTAACAGACAAAGTGAGTGTTGTTGATTGGTGCCACATTATTATTTTTTAAATCCTATTTGTAATCCCTGTAGTTATCATGTCTAATCTTCATTAGATGTTTGTTTAAAGGAGGTAATATAATACAGATACTTTTCAAAAATGTTTTAAATTTATGAAACGATAACACATTTACAGAACTTTGCAGAGCTGCTAAGTTTAAAAATAACCAAAAGTAATTTCACAAATTAATTTATTTCCCTTTGCAACTTCAGCAGGAGACAGCACACATGGACAAGACATGAGTAATAAATCATGACTGCATCATCAATGAAACCAACTTTAACAATAGTGTGTGTTCTTTTAACTCTAAAAAAAAGGCTCCATTTAGAGCAGTCTCCCAAAGTTTCATTCCATTCATAACCTTTATTTACACAGGTTAGTCTCACTGAGGCATGAGGAATCGTTTTCAAGAGAGACCTGTTTTAGACAGACAACATAAGTATAAACAATAATTCAACAAAAAGCAATTTAAAAAATCAAATAAAAGTAGTTAAAAACAGGCAAATCAATGTGCCATATGAAACATGGTAAGATACTAAAAATAAGAATATATTTGCTTTGATTTTTATATTATTATCAAATGTTTAAAATCCCTTAAGGAGATTAAATTGGACAGCTTCAGGTCTTTTTGCAAGGTGTTCCAGGTTACAAGGAGAAGACTAAAAAGAAAAGGCCTTTTTGCTAAATTCAATCTGCACTGAGGGAACGCTGCAGGTAATGAAGACCTGAGAGCGCACGCTGTAACTGCACTGACAACGTGACATGTAAGTAAGTAAGTAAGTAATATTTATTTATATAGCACCTTTCACAGACAATGACATCACAAAGTGCTTCACAAGCAAAAAAAAAAAATAGAAAAAAGTAAACAAGATGTAACTAAAAGCCAGTCTGAATAAACAAGTCTTAAGATCTATTTTAAAAGAGTCAATGGAATCTGAGCAGTGCAGTGACAGAGGGAGAGCATTCCAAAACCTTGAGGCTACCGCTTGGAACGCTCTGTCTCCACGTGTTTTTAAGTAAGTTCTTGGTACCATCAGCAACATTTGATTTGAAGATCTCAAATTCCTGATGGAACAGAGAGGTTTCAAAAGGTCCATTAAATATTTGCGAGCCTGACCATGAAGTGCCCTGAAAGTTAGGACCACAATTTTAAAATGACTCCCGAAATACACCGGGAGGGAGCCAATGCAGAGAGGCCAGAACAGGAGTTATGTGGGCTCTTCTGTGGGTTCTAGTTAGCAGACTTGCTGCAGCATTCTGCACAGACTGTAGGTGAGAAGATTTGTTCAGACCCATTAAAAGGCTGTTACAGTAATCTAACCGAGATGAAATAAAAGCATGAATAATCATCTCAAGTTCCTTCTGCGATACAATACCTCATAGTTTAGAAATGTTTCTTAAGTGGTAAAAACATTTTCAAATTAACAATTTACAATGACTGTCCAAAGATAAATAACTATCAAAGACAACACCCACATTTCTGAGATTGTTATTATTAGACATGTTGGAGGAGATATGAGAAGGCAGCAAACAAGGAGAGATTTATAGATGAAGTTGAACCAGTGTGAGAGCCTGCATGAAGTTGATGATGACCAAATGACCAGTGAATACAGAGTGTCATAATGGGTATGGTAGTTACAACCAGTTATGAATCTTAGTGCCCTATGGTAGACAGAATCCAACATCTGCAAGTAGCTGGCAGAAGCATTCATGTAAATAATGCCACCATAAACAATAGCTGGTAGGAAAATTCCAGCTACAAGGCATTTCCTGGCAGTCCTGGGAGAGTGGTGGTACAGAAGTTAGAGAAGATGGGCCTGTGATCGAAACGTGGCAGGTTTAACTCCCCGGTGACATGATGTTTGTCATGATGATACACATTGGAAATCTGTAACACCGGAATGACAACATAAAAAAATGTGGGTGGAAAAGGTGAAACAACCACACCTGCCTCTACCTCATTTGCCTCACTCTGAGCTCTTGAGCAAGGCCCTTAACCCCCATCATCTGCTCCCAAACAGCTGTCTCTTGAAAATGAGTTCTCGTGACTCAATATAAGACTACCTGTATAAATAAAGAGTAAAAAACAAAAATCAAGACTTAAGCAAGATCTATATCTGAAAAAGAAACCCAGTTTTAATTTCAGTTTTCTTTATCAAGTTTTCAACATATGGCTTAAAAGAGAGATGCATATCAACCAAAATTCCCAAGTATTTGTAAAAAAAAAAATCCACAAACTCAATAGGAACATTGTGCATGGATGAGATAGGAGGAAGAACATATTTACTAAGAGCTGGAACATCTTGGCAACTATGTTTAGATGGACATAAGTAATCAGACTAAATAGCCATTTGGAATTAAAATGTGTACGGTAATTTAAACGCCTCATTTGGATTATTCTTTGTTGATTCAGCTCGATCCGAAAGACTTTGTAATCAGAATGAGATGGTTGGTTTATACCGATTCATCATCCAAACGGTGTGCATGTAAACAATCTTTTTTTTTTTCGATCGTGAAAAACTGTGCGACCTATGTCTACCTCACGTATTTCCGCCTGGCTAGATGCTAATATGTCAGGGAAGCAAAACTAGTGAGTGATACAACATTTCCACTAGAAACTTTAAAAGAGTTAAAACTTATCTGTATTACCTGTAGCTCAATCAGGGAGTGCAGTAACGTCTCCACCGTCGTTAAAACCTGTTGCGGGTCCATTTTAGGTGCTCAGATTACGTTAATCTCGGAAGTAGAACTTCTTCTGTGTGTGTTTTTTTTAAGGAGAGTTTACCACTCTGCACATGTCAGTACTGCTCAGAATAAAAGCCCGTTGCATGTAGAGGCTCGTCGTGAACAGATTGTGCCCATGTAAACAATACATTCCAATTATTTAATCTGAAAACATTTCAACCTGGTCATATTGCGCATGTAAACATAGCTTGTGTTAGCTCGGCAATAAACAATTGTATCATCAGCATAACGATGCATGGAGGCATCGGGAATGTTTTGACCTACATTATTTATACATTGTAAAAAGAGTGTGTCCTAAAACCGTGCCTTGTGGCACACCATTAGTGACCATTAAATAGATAGATGAAGTACAAGTGTTAATAAAATGATGATTTTGAGCTGAAATTCCAGGCATTTTCTTCCTGATTCATTTGAAAGCCATTTTTTTGCTTGTTTATGAATCTTCCTCCTTCAAGTCTTTTGACTTTCCATCTTCTCTAACTCACAATGCTCCTCATGCTACCTATAAAGAGCATGCAGCATTTCAAAGGTACCAATTTGGTTTACACATAAACTATTTGAGTCCACTTACAGGAATGCAGTTGCAGTACAATTTAACTGTTTCTGGCCCACACTGGACAGAGAACAAGTACCACTATTGGAAAGAAAACAAACATTTTAGAAATAAACTGACTCATTAAAATTGAAATCATTCGCCAATATAAGTAACTAAAACTGAAATGCTTCAAAAATAATTTCCCCCATTGTAAAACTGTTGCATTAAACTTTGTCACACATTTTTTCAGGTTGTTGTAAATGAAGTGTTAACAGGTTTTTTTTACACATCTGCTAACCATTTGTATAAATAGAACTGCTAGTACCATGTAAGAATGTTGCCCAGGAATTAAGATTCTGAAGCAGCTAAAATTAGAACAGATACGCATGTTGTTGCAAGCTATCAAAGTAAAATGGAGAAAACCAAAGCTTTTGTCTTCAGTTTCCCAAATCAGAAGTAACAACTGCTGCAAACTTTCCCATTTTTCAGAAAACACAATTAAATCCCTAAACTGAGGGTTCTTAACAAAATTACAGTTTTATTCATTTGTTGCTTTGCGTTGCTCTGATGCACAGAGCTGCTGTCTAAACTTTAATCCGTCATATAATCTATGCTCCCTTTATTAAAGATGATTAAAGATTATTAAATACAGTATATCTTTGTTCCAGTTCCTTGAAGGAAAAGAAACACGTTTATCTTCAATATTAAAGAGTTACTTGTTTAAATATAAAGACCTTTTCAGGCCTCTGGCCTAAAAAGATAGAAAGCATACCATTGGTTACAGCTTGAATGAAGCTGTGAAGCTGTAAAGATCCCATAATTCAGAACAATCTCTGAAACAGTTTAGGTTCATTTTTTGCAAGTTATCAAAAAAATATAAAATAAATAAATTTGTTAACTGTTCTTGCTATACAGAGTACTCTGCTAAAGTCATGCCTTTTTTAATAAAACTCTTCCATGCTCACTGTGATGGAAAGTTTAAGATTTTGTCTAATGAACTAACAGAGCACAAACAGACTAAAAACAACAAAAATGCAAGCCTTCATTAGTATTTATGAGCACTGAGAAAAAGCCGAAGTAAAACATCAAGCAGAATTGTGGCAAAGGCCGTTTTAATGCTACAACCGCAGGGAATTGCGAGGCCTTTGGAGACACCATTCTCCAACACATGTGACATTGTATCTACCATAAATAAGAATCAATCTGTTTCCATTCAGTTTTTTCCCATAATAAAATAAGTGCAGTGGATTAGGCTACTGTGGTGAAAAACACAAGGTTGTGCTGTTTGTAAAAAAAAAAAATGTATCTGAGCTTAAACGGTGCAAGCTAAAATCATTACTCTTTATTTTTGATTGTTTTTGTGTTTCCTTCCTCTTATTGAAGCCAAGCCCAGCGGAGTGTGCTGGAGGAGTGTAATCGAGATAATAACATGGCTACACAGCTGCTGATGGAGAGTGTGGACCCGAGCCAGGTTGGGAGTCAGGGTGCTGAAAATCTAAACGCAGGTTGTTTCAGAGAGCACATTCTGAGGACAGGACCCGACAGGTCAACGGAGGAGACAGGAAATAGGAAAGGTGAATTAAGTTGAGCCTTTTTTGTGTGTGTGTGTGTGTGTGTGTGTGTGTGTGTGCGTGCATAAAAATGACCCTAAAAGCAGTTCAAATCTTTTGAGGAAGGGTTCTGTGGAAAGGTTATTTCAAACAGTTATAGATGTCTCTTTGAACAACCAAATTCTGAGAAAAAGAGTTTAATTCTGACTGAACCGATGAGCTAACAACTGCTCCAGTAAGGAACCAGTCTCCAAAATATATAGCTTTGACTTAAATGTTATGTAAATCCTTACAACACTGTCACTTTCACATGATGTGGTTATTCACATAGAAATATGTTTATTTGTAAGTGCGCCTTGTGATCAAAGTCAAAGT
Organism: Garcialebias charrua; assembly: GCA_038048925.1. NCBI lineage: Eukaryota > Metazoa > Chordata > Actinopteri > Cyprinodontiformes > Rivulidae > Garcialebias > Garcialebias charrua. The sequence goes on from JBBPBX010040414.1 coordinate 15,121, forward strand.
CAACTTAAATGTCAGAACTGCAAATGTACAGGACATACACAGGATTGAAATTGCATTTCTCTCTCAGTCCCTCGCTGCAACAGTAACCATTTAAACACTAAACAATTAATAAANAGCCTGAGTGACATCACACGCAGTAACATCCAAACTGTAATGCTTTGCAAACGTGTTCATTGAGCTCCAGTTCGCAGCAGCACAGATGTCTGCAACTGGTACACCCTTGAACAGTGACCACGAGGTGGCCAAGCCCCGAGTGGAGTGAGCGCGCACTCCAGAGGGCACCTGTTGACCTTTGCTACTGTACGCCCTTTTTATGGCCTCAGTCACCCAGTGTGAGAGGCGCTGCTTTGATAGGGCCTTTCCTGTAGCTGGTGCAGCAAAGCACACAAACAGTTGATTTGTTTTTCTCCATTCAGCTGTTCTCTGCATGTAAGCGCTTAAAGCTCTCACAGGGCAGAGAGCCTTCAGCCTTTTCTGTTCCTGAGTGAGGACAGGAGCAGGTGGAAAAGAAGAGAGATCAAAGTCCAGACTTCTGGGGTTCAAAGTCAAGACCTTGGGGATATACGCAGGATTAGGCCTTAGGGTGACCTTTGACCCGTCAGGGGCAAACCTGGTACACATTGGATGTACGGACAAAGCATGGAGGTCACCCACACGTTTTGCCGAGCAAAGAGCCAGGAGTAGAGCGGTCTTATAAGATAATAAATCTATCTTAATGTCGCTCAGTGGTTCGAATGGGGGATCACAGAGAGCCCCCAAGACCAGAGTAAGATCCCATCCAGGGGTCAAGATCCTGCTGGGGGGTCTCTTCCTTAGCACGCCCTTCATAAATCTTATTATGAGCGGGTGCACGCCAGGCGTCCTGCTCCCCCAGCCCTTGTGACAAGCTGAAATAGCTGATAAAAAACACTGAAATAGAGTGTAATACTGTCCCGAAGTATAAAGTATAAAAAGTATATCTATAAAATAAATGAAGGTTCTGGCATTTGACATTTGTAAAGAGTGACAAAGCAGCATATGGGGTTAATGTACACAGTATATGTATGAGGTAGTTGATATTGGTATAGAAACAAAGTGGCATTATGCAATAAGGCTAGTAAAAAGAATATATACTGTATATCAGCAGTAGTGTAGATATAAAAAGTCTAGATGTAAACAGTAGTAATAAATGTAAACAGTAGTAATAAATGTAAACAGTAGTAATAAATGTCAACAGTAAATGTAAACAGTAGTATGACTATAGGCAGTAATGTAATACAAACATTAGTGCAAATATGAGAAGTAGTGCAAACTGAATGAGCACATGACCGTGAGTTGAGTGAATGACCCGTATTGATGACACAGTGTCCAGTGTTAAAAACTTTGTGTTGTGTGGTAATGTGTGAAAGTTTTTTGTGATTAAGGCAGTACAAGTGGGAGGGAGGGCAGAGCTGGCAGAGTGATGATGACATAACGGTGACAGTTATACAGTAATTGGCCCTTGGAGCATTTACTGCAGGATTATCACAATATTTATCCCAGACAGTGGCGTAAAAGTTCATAAAATCATTATTGTATGAATTGCTATACAATTTTTGAGACTGTAGTTTGTTTTTAAGACCGCAGCAGTCACTTTGGTCCTGGTGACAAGCTCTTATTATGTCAGTCTGGTTAAAATTAAACTCTTTGTCCACATTGAGGCCACTAAATGAACTTATTTGCTCCCGGTGAAATATTATTTGTTCATGACTCCACCCATAACTTCTAAAAATAGGAATTAGATGATGAATATGAGATCCAATTGTAATGAATGAATAAATAAATAAATCAACGTACAACTCCTTTAAGAGTGAATCAGAAGTGGCACATGTACTCCAACATAACCGTCTCGCACAGTCACACTAAAAGCACTATAATTACAGCCCTCCACACCCACATTATTTAGTACACATCACTCACTTTTGTCCCTGAGTCATTCAGGCATCTGCTTCCTGTTTGCCCCCCATCCCACGAGCTTCAGCTCCATGTAATCATTCAACACCATTGCACTTCCTCTCCATCCTGCTGTCCCCCCCACCCCCACCCTGTGGGAACTGTTGACTCATAGCTGACTAAATCAACAGCTCTGGAACAGAGGCATCCATCTGGACCGCGGTCAGCGCTGAGGCCTGCTGGTCATTTGCTTCTTTTACCGGAACCAGGGGCGTAACTTTAGGTCTAACATTGGGGGGGTTGTGATTAACAATAAACACGAAAAAATTGTACACTATACGCTTAATACCTTCGGTGTTTAATATCTCTCTCTTTTGTTTTCTATTGTTTATTGTTTGTTTGTTTATTGTTTAAGGAAATTCTACCATTGCTGTTCATTGTTCTTTAGTTTTAGCAGGTCGCTTTCGTAAATGAGCCCATGAGGTTCAAAAGATTTACCTGACTAAATAAAGGTTGAATGAATGAATGAATGAATGAATACGCGTCATCTCCACGCGACGCGTCAGCTTTGTCCTGATCAAGATGGCGGCGACAGGACCCAGCTAGTACGAAGAACTTCACAAAGAAACACGGTAAAAACAATTATTTCTTTGCGAGAAAAAATATATTACTAAGCTGAATTTATAGAATACGTGTTCTTGAGTTTAACGAAATGTTCAAATCAGCTGGATTTAAAAAAAAAAAAGTTCGCTGATTTTTATGCAGGCGCCAGGCGGGTCAAACCGGACGCTTTCTTTCTTTAAATTTAGCTAAATAAACGCTTAAAAATATACAGTATTTCTTCGCTGACTTATGGGTGATAGTAGACGTACTCCTGAGTTTAACGAAATGTTCAAATCAGCTGGATTAAAAAAAAAAGTTCGCTGATTTTTATGCAGGCGCCAGGCGGGTCAAACCGGAGCTTTCTTTCTTTAAATTTAGTTAAATAAACGCTTAAAAAATATATTTCTTACCTCACTACAGCAGACGGGCTCCTGAGCTGAACCAAATGTGAAATCAGCTGGATTTAAAAATCCGCGGTGTGGTTTATGAGTGGTATCTTGCAAACAAAAACAGCTACCGGTACATCCATAGCAGGGAGCGTGCAGCCAGAGTAATCAGTCCGACAAAAGGAGGCCTTTTTCGGACACATGCATGTAGAAACTTCTGGGCAACTTCATGAGCAGCTCCGTGACTCACGTGACTTCCTGTAGCCGGTGAGATGGGTGATACCAAATTATTTGCAGGGGAGGGGGTCAGTCCTCAGGGAGTTTGTTAAAAACATGCAGCAATTTTACTAAAAAATTTGAATGAATAAAGAAAATCAATTATTGATGTAAGATATGTATAATGACGAAATGATGTCATTTTATTGGGGGGGTTGAAATGACCGAATCAAATTATTGTGGGGGTCAAAACCCCCACAACCCCCGTGTAAATTACGCCTATGACCGGAACGAACCCCTGCAGGTTTAGTCAACGCATAGAAACACTTGTGATAACAACATGAGCCTGTTTTCAATTGAGAACGAGCGCCTCGACACCATGCCGCAGGGGAAGAGCTGTGTCTAGACGTGAATGAATGGACATACAGTATACATATATGAGCCATAAATAGGATGCTGTTCTCAGAAAACCTCAGCTGTTTGAGGAGGAAATTCATTTGAGTGTGCCAGAGGATGGGAGTTGTCAGAGCTTCTCATGCACATCCTCGGCATGCATTCACGGCTTTTAAGTAAACAAAGATTTACTTCTGTCAACGAGGAACTGGAGCAAGAGCTGACATGTACTGTACTGAACAAAGCTAGCTGTTTTGTTAGCAAAACTGTGCACACATTAAATAAAACTTTTTCTATGACTAGTAGAGACTGAAATATTGAGAGGAATTCTAATGAGCACCAAGAAGCATGCTGTTTATCTGTAACACGTGTTTGTCAGGGTTTTCCACACCTAAGAAATTAAGGGGCGTCAGAAATGATCCGTGCCTGCATGAAGGCACGCCTGCAGATGAAGCGCATACGTGCTGCGTGCATTCTTCTTCTCTTGTGCATTCTTCTTCTCTTGTGCATTCTTCTTCTCTCCCAGTGACAGGAGAATGCAAAAACACAACTCCCTTAGTGCAGAACCCATCTGCTTCACTTGTAATCAGCTTGTGCAGTGTCAGGGCGTTTACACCAAAGCTGCATGCTTTGGAAGAAAAGAAAAAAAAACATAACAGGCAAGATATTATAAATCAGCTTCCTGTTAAACCCCCCTACAGTTTATGCAGTCTCAGCACGCTGTGCTGCTTATCACTGATGAAGTGTTGTGATGAGAAGCAACCGAGCTGCACAAAACTCTAGTGCAGTTCTGGTTTTGCAGTTATCTGCACAAACTTTATAAATGTGATATAGATATTTATGGGCTCGTAAAGTTGTTGCCTGACCAATATGGAAGAGATTGTTGAAGATTTAATTTTGTGCTGAAACTCACACCAACCATTTACAGGTAGTCCTCGACTTACGACGTTTTGCGGTTACGAACGCCCTCCCATCGAAAAGCATTGTTTAGAGTTACACGGTTTATGTAATAATAATAATAATAATAATAATGTCACATTTTGTCATCTGTGTATGTTTCTATACAAGACGAAATTTGTCTCTGCATTTAACCCAATCACCACCAGGTGGGGCAGTGTGCCTTAACACCAAAAAATACGGTACCGAAACTCAGCGGAGAACAGCGGAAATTTACAGGAGGGAGGGGGGAGAGTGTACCTTAGCGGCCACGGCAATGGAAAATTACAGGGCGGAGGATTACAGCTGAAAATTAGGAGACCTCATTGTTTACAGGCAGACCGGAGGCAGAGGAGGTTAGGAGGGGCTAACATGCTAACAGACCTTACTGTAAAACTCTGGACCGCGCATGGAAAAGTACAGGAGACCTTTGTTTGAACCGGAGGTTTACGAGGCAGAGAGGCTACAGCTGAGCAACGAGCTAACATGCTAACAGGTGAAGGAAGGCTTCACCAGCTCCCAGCAGGTTATTAACTCTTTTTTCCCTTTATTATGGCTCCAAATGTAGAGTTAACATGCTAACAGGCCTTACTGTAAACAGTCTGGACCGCGCGAACTACAGGCAGCCTCAGATGTTGGAGGAACACTGAGCTAACATGCTAACAGGTGGAGGAAGGCTTCACCAGCTCCCAGTAGGTTATTTATGGTGAATCCAGACCGAATGCGTTTTCTACTGCAGGAACGTCCAGTTTACATGCAAAGTCTATGGTGGACGCACCTCCAGCAGCCTCCTGGCGTCTTGCGTCACGTCGCGTGCGTGTTGAGCGTGCTGGAGAGCGATTTCCGTGCACGTGAACCCGCGTCAACCTCCAAAGCACGCCTCCAACATGCTGAAGATTTCGCCGTTCAACTTTCAAACGCCGCTCAAACTCTACCCGATTGGTTGGTGTGTCAACCAATCAGGGAGAGTCGGGGGAGAAGAGAGGGGGTCAGGGGGAGAGTCCCTATGTGACGCGGAAACCAGTGACGCGGAAACCATTGCGCATGTGACGTATTGTTTGTGGAACACAGAAAAAACCCGCGGAGTCATGGAATATGGAAGAGAAACTCATTGTAGCTGTGTGTTCGCGACAATTCCTTCACAACCAGTCAAGTCTGCTCCACAGAGACAGAAATAAAGAGCTCCTCACCTCGCGGAGTGCAGTGACGACTCGGTACACCGGTAAGCTCCTCCCCCACACCCCCGCAGCAGCAGGGTTGCCAGATAAACATGAATTTTATTTATTTATTTATTTATTTTTACCCCTTTTCAGTGCAAATGTTCACTAAACACTGCAACACTAAATGTTCAATAAACACTGCAAAATGTCACATCATACTGATACTGTACTGATCTGTTTCTTGTTGCTGCGTTCATCTGTGACCATCTGCTCATGTTCGTGCTGCTGTTTATAATGATGTTTTTCTACTACATTAGGGCTTAGTGTATTACTAGCTGATGTGATGTCTCTCTTAGTTAATCCTAGATGTTATTATTGTATTTCTCTTGCATTTGTTGTTGGATGTAACTGGGACCCTGTGTACATAATCTCGTTTTCAACACATGTACTACATGCGGTGCAAATGACAATAAATTCTCTCTGACTCTGACTCTGACTCTAAACTCAACACATTATTAATCTTATCAGACCCTCACGCAGCAAATATGACAGTTTGGGTTAAAAAAAATAAAAAATAAGCAACAGTACTAGATGATTAATTAATTTTTATCTGGCAACCCTGCGCAGCAGTTTTCTGGGTAGTTTCGCATCTGGCTTTTTGGTCTGGACACAAACAGTGACTAAGTGCGTCCACTTGCGTGCGTGTTGAGCTTTTTTGCCGTTGAAATCGCGTTCGGTCTGGATGTACCATTACTCTTTTTCCCCTTCATTATGGCTCCAAATGTATGTGTTTTTTGATAATTATGTAGGGTACTGTGTTAGGATAGGCTAAGTGCTTGGTAAAATACACTACTCTACGTATAAGGTGCAGTTTGGACATATTTTCCGACCTACAATGAAATTCGACTTGCGACATCACGTAGGAACGGAACTCGTTCGTAAGTCGGGGACTACCTGTATTAAAATATTATAAGCATCTCCTCAGATTAGAGAGAGTGGAATTCCCAGCTGCAATAATGCAATTCTGCCTGTTTTTGTGGCTCCTCAGACTGATGAAGTCCTTTGGATGAAGGACAAAAGGCCTCAAAAAAATAAAAATAAAATAAAGAAAAGAGGAAAAAGAAAGAAAGAAAAATGGTAAATGGAGCTTGTTTATAGTGCGCTTTCCAGCCCCCTATGAGGGGCCCCAAAGCGCTTTACAATACCAACCATCCACCCATTCATACACCCATTCATACACCGCGGCAGACTGCCATGCAAGGCGCCATCCGGTCCTACCGGGAGCAACTCGGGGTTAAGTGTCTTGCCCAGGGACACAACGACACATGGTGTGGGGAACCGGGATTCGAACCTCCAACCTTCCGATCGGGGACGACTGCCATTACCACTACGCCACGGCCTAAAGGGGAGAGAAAAGAAAGAAAGAAAGAAAGAAAGAAAGAAAGAAAGAAAGAAAGAAAGAAAGAAAGAAAGAAAGAAAGAAAGAAAGAAAGAAAGAAAGAAAGAAAGAAAGAAAGAAAGAAAGAAAGAAAGATTTTTCACAAAACTTTATTTACACAATAATAAAATTAACACAACAGTGTTAAAAATATGATCAGGACATCAGCAAGCTTAAAATAAAATAAAATATTTACATGAGGAGCTTGTTGTATTGTAGTTTTCCCTGTTTGGCCTTGATGTTGCACTTCCACAGAGCCACGGCATCAAGTTGTGGTCCAGCCTGAAGTCTATCCCTGCGAGACAAATAAACAGCCATTTTTGCTTCAACTACCAGAAAGTTTAAAGTTTGGGATTTAAACTTTGTGGCTTTGCTGTAACGTACTCCATTAATGAAAACAGATTTGGTGAAAACTGTGTCAAAGAGGCTAGATCCTCGTCATTAGATTAAACAGATCAATCAGTCGAGCACAATCTGTAAAAACATGAAAAACACTCTCAGACAGACTGCAAAAAGGACACTCGTTTAAAACCTCAGGATTGATGACAGACAAAAATGAGTTTGTTACAATGGCACCGTGAAGGATCCTCCATTGAAGATCGCCAGTCCATTTCTTTGTTGGAGGTTTGTAAAGAGTCCTCCATTGGGGCCTCTGATTTCCGAGTTTGTCGTCCCACACGCTGACAGCTCTGTTTTGCAGAGTTCACTTATTCAGGATCTTAACATAAGTCTTGTAAAGTACTTTTTGACCAGTTCTGCACAAGTCCATCTTCGGGCTTTTATTGTTTAGCAGCGGACCACTGTCTTTGGCAAAGTTGGGATCCAGGTTAATGTCTGGGAAAGGGTCCATTGGGTCAGGTGGGCGATTCCCTGTGAACCACTGTTGTAGCAGACACTTCTCGCCAGCTGTCATCTTCTCTTTCACCAAATTCAGGAAGCGCTGCACCAGTCTGACAGACCGGAAACCAAGCAACGAAGCCACCTCTCCAGCGTTGGAGAAAACTGGTCCGGCCGTCTCCACCAAGCGCTTCAGGGTCACCATCCCAGAATCGCACAGTGCCTTTGACAGTCCTGGCACTGTGCTATCACAAACGTCCATTCTCGCTTCACATACTAGTGGTTCCTCTAAGAGCCAATGCAGAGAATTATACACTTTCAATCTGTTTGGTTTAAAAAAGGAAAACACTTTGAAAACACTCTGATAAAACAGGGGCACTTCTTTTATCTTTAAAAGGCTAACATTAGTTAGAAACAGAGCAGCATCTAGCCCCAGCCCGTTCACATGTCTGAGGATGCAGCTGGCCACGTCTCTCCACACAGTGTCAGGAGATCCTGCCAGGTACTTCTGGAGGAACTGCATCCGAAACGTGGCTGTTCTGCTGGCCAGGTGGACAAGGCCCTGTCCCCCTTCTTCTCTTGGTAAGAACAGGACTGACTGTGGCACCCAATGTCGGCCGTCCCAAAAGAAATCGACCATCTCAGATTGTATTTTTACCAACAGGTCTGGAGGTGGGTCTAGAACAGAAAGTTTGTGCCACAGTTGTGATGCAACCAAGTTGTTTAACACCAGTACTCTGCCTCTGTAGGACATTTTTGAGTGTATCCATTTCCATTTTTCCAATTTATTCTTGACTTTTTGCACCACATTGTCCCAGTTTTTCTGTACTGAAGTCTTATTCCCTAAATGGACACCGAGATATTCAAGGCCATCTCTCTTCCACGGGAGGTTTTGAGGCAGAACTGGGAGCCCTTCAGGCCACTCGCCCACGGCGAGGGTTGTGCTCTTTCCCCAGTTTACCCTCGCAGCAGACATGGTTGAAAAACTCTCTGTGATTTCACTTAGTGTGTCAACATCTTGTTGATTTTTTTTACAAAAACAACAACGTCGTCAGCGTACGCGGATAAAACTATGCTATTGAAACCAGGTAAAACAAAACCATGAACACTCGACCAGATTTTCTGAAGGAGGCGTTCCAGGGAGAGTGCATAGAGCATTCCCGAGAGCGCACAGCCCTGTCAAACACCTCTACCTTAAAAGGAGCACACAGGCTACCGTTGAACTTCAGCACACCCTCAACGTTACTGTACAACACCTTGATCTTGTTTATGAAACCAGCGCTGAACCCAAACCTCTCCATGGTTTCCCAAAGGAAGTTGTGCTCAACGTGGTCAAAAGCCTTTTCTTGGTCAAGTGAGACCAAAGCTGTGTTCAGACCTAATGAACTGGAGACTTCCAAAACATCTCGAATCAGGTGGATATTATCTACCATGGACCTGCTGGGGACGCAATAAGTCTGGTCTCGGTGGATGACCTGTTCCATTGCTTCTCTCATCCTGGTTGCCAGGGCCTTGGAGAGGATTTTTTCAGTCCAGATGACCTGACTGAACTTTCTTGGACAATTCTGCCTGGTTGCACCAACCAACTGGTTTAACCCCTCACACAGTGTAGCTTCCTGCTGTAGCTTTAAGCCCAGACCTCTCCAGTTCTGCTCAGCATTAGCTGTAACATGAGGATGTCAGTATTTCAATGAGGAATTAAACAGATGGAGTGAAACATTCTTCTTTCACCCAGGAATAATGGCGATGTGGTTACTCCTTTCAGCAGATTCCAAATCAAACAGTTCTCCCAGTTTTGGCTCCTACACTGGGAGCCAATTAGATTTAGAGGTATGTTATTTAATACAGAATTTGTATAAAATCTCTAATTCATTCCATATGAATGGAAAAATATATTTTTTACACTATCTTAAAAGTGATGTTGAGTTCTTGGGCAACATCGCTGTGCATTTCCTGCATTTTCCTGCATGTTGACTCAACATTGTGTTAGATTCAGCATGCAAATATTAAGCAGTTTGTTGGACAGTGCAGCACAGAGGGTGATGTTTTGCCTGAAGACACAGGAAAGCCACACATTCTGAAGAGCTTGACTGCTGTGTTCACCCCAGGACATACTCAGAGGAGAAAATAATAAACCATTACAGCCCGCAGAGTATACTGTATTCACTGGAAGCAAGTGGACTGTTTATAGGTGTTTGTGTGAGAGAGTGAGCAATATGATGCATGCAAGTGTGTGGGAACAATAAACACAGCTGGAGGCCTCGAGCAATAAACTATTGGTTCTTTTCCCAGTTTCAAAACACAGTTGACCATAAAAACAGAAAGAATAATTTAACAAACAAAACAAAAAAATCACTGATAATAACTTGAGCCCATGTTTCACTTGAACTTAACAAACACAAGGTTTGATTTTATTACAGTGTTAAATGTCATACAAATAGAAAATAAGAACCTCTACCTCCCATCCATAAAGTTTGTGACCTTGAGAAGAGCTGGGTGTCATTCGAGACAGAGGAAGTAGAAGGCCAGGATGTGAAGCGTCCTTCTAGAAAATGCATTTTTTGTTTGCAGTACAGCAGACATGCTGTGATCAGCGTATCTTTTCCAAAGCGAAGACAGACCACCAACTCAGACATCAGTTCAGTAAAGAATGCAGGGAGCAAGACTTCGGTCATGGAACGTCCTTGATGAACCCAACAGCCCCAACTCTGGACGTTGATAAGATGGCGCCAAGCTGGAGGAGGTCAAGGAGAAGGTCAAACAGGCTCCTCTCCAGAACTAAGTGAAGTCTCTTACAAGTTTTATTAGAAATAACTATGTTGTTCCACCAAAGGCTTTGGAGGAGTCTGCAATACAGAAATATTGTATATATTAAAATATACTATATAATATAATAAAACTCATGAGGCCAGTTTTAAGGAAAATTCATTGTTTATTAAATTGACTGTCAGAGTCAGAGAGATTTCTTTGTCATTCACATCACATGTGGTACATGTGGTGGAACGAGATTATGTACACAGGGTCCCAGTTACATCTCACAATAAAATGTAAAGAAAAAAAACATTAAGATCTAAGATATGAACCAAGAAAAACATAAACTAAATACAGTATACACTAAGCACTAGCATGAAAACAATAAAAACAATACGCCTAATACTGTACTTATAAAGCACCTTTCTATCTAATCAAGATACTCAAAGCACAACCTGTGCACTCATTTACCCATTCATACAGAACTCTATGACATCTCTACTAAGCTAATCTGAATCTGTAGAAACTAATCAGTGCTTTAGGTCACATTCATACATCAATGGAACACACATTGGAGGCCATAAGGGGTTCAGTGTCTTTCCCAGGAACATTTCAACATGTGACTGCTGGTGGAATCGAACCCCCAACTCTCCTATTGAAGGACAACTGCTCTAACCACTCAGCCACAACTACTCCCACTTTTAAACATACTGTACAGTAGTTTGGTTTGGTTTGATAAAGACCAAGATTCATGTTCCTTCGATCCATCCATCATTTGTTGCATGTTTATGCTAGTTTAGTTTATGTTAGTGCTCGCATTAAGCGTGTAAATTATAGCTGAACAGAACCTATGAGAATTGTGCTGCTGTTGTTCGGTGTATTGTTTTGCACTATTAATGACTGGCATATATCTTAGATCTTTTGGGTGTTTGTTTAGCGTATAATCTCAGATCCTTATTTACTGTTTCATTTTACATTTTTGCTATTGTTTGATGTAACTAGGACCCTGTGTACATAATTTCGTTCCACTACATGTACCACATGTGATGCAAATGACCAGGGGTGTGCATATGAACGCTAGATAGCGCTAAAGCGCTAATCCGCTTACAGTGGACCTAAACTTTTTGTCAGCGTTTTTGTGGATTGACTAACTTTTATAATTCATAAGCGGATTTGTGCTATTTTTATTTAAAATGCAGTACCGCTAATAACTAATTATCTATCAGTAAAAACCAATAAACTTATTTACAAGCTCTTATGCTGCTTGTTTTACCTTTTTCCCCACGTAAAGAGCAGAGAGGAGGGAGGGTGTGAGGGGGAGCAGAGGGGAGAACAGACTCGGATCTACCATGTAGGTAAATGATGCCGTTGCCTGGGGATCCCATCAGCATGGGGCCCCGCCGCGCCCCGGCCAGTCACCTACATCCCTAACATTGATCCTGCTTGTTAATGTACATTTAACATAAAAATAATTATAGTTACGATGAAAACGATCATTAAATACGCAATTAAAAAAACGGTCGATTTCTTTATCCCCCTACTAAAAATGGACTATTCCATCTTGACATCTTCCGGGTCAGAGGTGAACTCAGGGGCTAATTCTGTGGCTAGCTGGCTGCGCTCGGTCTCTTCATAAATCCGCAGAGAACCCCGCTGTTTCAAGCCAAATTAACGCGGCCGGAGGATTTTATTGTGTGTTTTGTGTCGACCATTTGACGGTGAGTCGTTATTTTTATGTATTTTAGTTACTTTTCATTAAATCTGTTGACTACCTATAGACGCTAACTCTGTGTCCAGCTGGTTGGTTGTGCTGGGTTACTAATGGATAAATCCGCAGAGAACCCCGCTGTTTCAAGCCAAATTAACGTGGCCGGAGGATTTTATTGTGTGTTTTGTGTCGACCATTCGACGGTGAGTCGTTAGTTTTATGTATTTGGGTTACTTTTATGTATAAATGCGGTGGCGACACACCCGTGTATTTGAGATTTAAAAGTGGTTTTAGGGATTAAAAGTTCATTCTATTTTTTGTTAATTTCGTGGCCGAATAGAATATATGTACGTAAAGTATTAAATAAATCCTTTGATTTTTGTAATTTCATCCTTTTAGGATCATTTTTGTTACTTTTCAGTTGGCAGTGTAGTGCAAATTTTGCATAACGCTGCCGGCTATATATAAATAATATATATATATATAATATATAAATATATAAATAGCGGATTAGATTAGCTTCCCCTAATTTTCATAAGACATTTGTGCTTTTGAAATTGTGGACCTAAAAAAATTAATAAGCGTTTTAGAAATTGTGGAACTAATTTTTTAATTAGCGTTGCCCACCACTGCAAATCACTAATCAATGAAACAGCTTACACACAAAATGGACATAATATACAGTGAAATGAACAAATACATTAGAACATGACAGCATACGAAGACTCAGAACCTAAAATATATAATGTTGAAGATGTAATTGATGCAATTTTTTCCTGTAATAAAAGATAGCGAATATTATAATGAAGAGCAGTTTAATGACATCAATATAACAAATGGGGTTCTCTCTATTATTCACTTTAATAGCAGAAGTATAAATGCAAATATATCCAAAATAACAGATTACTTAAAACAGTTAAATAGAACTTTTACGATAATAGCACTGTCAGAGACATGGCTCAATGATGAAAACACAAATAATATTCACATCGAAGGGTATGAATTATTTCATATGAACAGAAATAATAAAAGAGGTGGTGGAGTCGCTCTATTTGTTAATAATGAAATCAAATGTAAATTAAACAGTGAAATGTCAATAATTGTTGATAATATTATGGAAATGATAACAATAGAAATAATAAACAAAAACGATAAAAACATAATAATAAAGTTGTGTATATAGAATATTTTGTTTATCTATAAATTGATCTAGTTTGTTCACAAATAGTTTGAGGAAACTCGCTAAGCAGCCCCAAGTTGTTATAACCTTAAGGGAACAGAGATGTTTGTAAAACCACAATTCAGAACTAGTTTGAAGGGACGTTCTACCTCAATCCAGGGAATTAGATTATGGAATGGCTTGGAGAATGTAGTTAAAAATGCCAAGTCAATGTTTACATTTAAGAAAATGATCAAAATGAATTTGTTAAAAAATATATATGAAATGACGTAATGTGTATTGTATTAGTTAGAAAATTAGAAAGAGTTAGTCATTTTGTACTGTTGGTGGAAGATTATTATTGTTTAATCTGATTGTTTGAAAAAAGGGGCAGATATAATAAGATTTATTCTTCTTTCTGCTACCTTTCATTTTTTTATATTTTGTACATTATCATTTATGGGATTGTCTTGTATTGTGTTTCTTTTGTAAAAAAATGAACTAATTTAATAAACATAAACATATATACAGTATATATAGCTCCCTTTATGTGACTATATTCACATAAATATATAATACACAAAAATATATAATACACATATATATTATATATATATTTTTTGTTTTGTTTTGTATGTGATCCGACTTACGTTATTTTCGACTTACGAATGGCCAGTAGGTCCGGAACTCGTTCGTAAGTCTGGGACTCTCTCTCTCTCTCTCTCTCTCTATCTCTCTCTCTCTCTCTCTCTCTCTCTCTCTCTCTC
>JBBPBX010040415.1:0-29385 GCA_038048925.1 Garcialebias charrua
TCGGCTGAGCAGCACTTGTCCCACCTCCGTGAGGTTTTTCAGCGCCTGGCAGCACATGGCCTGATTGTAAACACAGCGAAATGCCAGTTTGGGCTGCCAGTCATTGACTTTTTGGGCCACCGCATTTCCGCAAGTGGCGCCGTCCCGTTACCAAACAAAGTGCAGGCGGTGTCAGATTTCCCACAGCCCCAGTCTGTTAAAGCGCTACAAGAGTTTTTAGGAATGGTTAACTTCTATAACCGTTTCCTCCCCAGGGCAGCACAACTGCTGCGTCCGCTCTATGGAGCGCTGAAAAAGAAAAAGCCCAACGACAGTGTGGACTGGACACCAGAACGCCTACAGGCATTTGGTGATGCTAAAGCTGCACTGGCCACTGCTGCCCTTTTGGCCCATCCATCCCCAGCGGCGCAAATAGCTTTAACAACCGACGCATCTGATGTTGCGGTGGGGGCTGTGTTAGAACAGCAGGTTTCCGGGGTTTGGCAGCCGCTTGCATTTTTCAGCCGTACGCTGCGGGACAATGAGCTGAAATACAGTGTTTTTGACAGAGAGTTGCTGGCGCTTTACCTGGCTACACGCCATTTCAGGTTTTTCCTGGAAGGCCGCCAGTTCACTGCATACGTTGACCACAAACCCCTGGTGTTTGCTATGTCAAAAATTTCTGACCCCTGGTCTGCTCGCCAGCAACGCCACCTCGCAGCGGTGTCTGAATTTACTACAGACATTCAGCATGTGGCTGGAAAATCCAATGTGGTGGCTGACTGCCTCTCCCGGGTGCTGATCTCTCCCGTGTACGTTGGCATCGATTTTTCTGCTATGGCTGCGGACCAACGTAGCGACGCAGAAATACTCGAGCTCCAGTCCGGCCCCACAGGCCTCGAGTTGGAGGAAAGGCAGGTGAATGACGGAGGTCCTCTCCTGCTCTGTGACGTATCTACAGGCAGGCTCCGCCCCCTGGTTCCAGTTTCATGGCGACGCCGCGTTTTTGACTCCTTACATTCCCTTTCTCACCCAGGTGTTAGAGCCTCTGTGAAACTGGTCAGCTCAAAGTTTGTTTGGCCCGGTCTGCGTAAAGCAGTTAACCCTATTAAAACGTCGGTGTCTCTAGCGACACTTTTTCCACACGTTTTCCCAAGCTATTTTTAGATTACCGTAACTCTGCAACCGTTTGTGCTATCAGAAAAATTCAAACGGTGTCCTCCACCATCACCCTCAGCACTGGCTCTCCTCAGGGATGTGTGCTGAGCCCTCTTCTGTTCACTCTGCTCACATATGATTGTACAGCCACACATCCAGGCTGTCATATTGTTAAGTTTGCAGATGATACAGCTGTGGTGGGATGCATCACAGATAATGATGAATCCAGCTACAGACAGGAGGTGGAACATCTGGAGAGCTGGTGCAAAGAGAACAACCTTCACATGAATGTGAAGAAGACGAAGGAGATGATTGTGGACTTCAGAAGGAACAAACACACCCACACCCCACTGTATATAGGTGGATCTGCGGTGGAGGTGGTCTCCAGCTACAAATACCTGGGTGTACACTTGAATGATAACCTCAGCTGGAGCAATAACACCACCAGCCTGATCAAGAAAGGTCATCAGAGACTCTACTTCCTCAGACGGCTGAGACGAGCCGGTCTGAGAAGCCCAGTCCTCACCTCGTTCTACAGGTGTGCAGTGGAGAGCGTCCTGTGCTCCAGCATCAACGTGTGGCATGGAGGCTGCACAGTTGCAGAGAGAAAAGCTCTGCAGAGAGTGGTGAAGGCTGCACAGAAGTCTGTGGGAGTCAGTCTCCCCACCATCACAGACATTTACACCTCCAGATGCAGAAAAAGAGCCACCTGCATCATGAAAGACCTCACTCACCCAGCACACTCACTCTTTGCACCACTCCCCTCGGGACGGAGGTTGAGGAGCATCAAATGTAGAACCACTAGACTGAGAAACAGCTTCTACCCTGAGGCTGTCAGACTCATGAATAAATAAATAATAAGAATAAACACTGCAAAATGTCACATCATACTGATACTGTACTGATCTGTTTCTTGTTGCTGCGTTCATCTGTGACCATCTGCTCATGTTCGTGCTGCTGTTTATAATGATGTTTTTCTACTACATTAGGGCTTAGTGTATTACTAGCTGATGTGATGTCTCTCTTAGTTAATCCTAGATGTTATTATTGTATTTCTCTTGCATTTGTTGTTGGATGTAACTGGGACCCTGTGTACATAATCTCGTTTTCAACACATGTACTACATGCGGTGCAAATGACAATAAATTCTCTCTGACTCTCTCTGACTCTGACTCTGAAAGAAAAAAGAGTGCGCTTTTAGGCTCTTTTTGCTGGTATTACGGTAGTCACCCTCCGTGAGCTGCAAACGCCCTGGAAAGCGAGTCCTTTGTCTTCAGCACGAACAGAGTGCAGCTTGAGCAGGAAAAACATGCACAGCAGAGCAGAGATTCAGATAAAACTATGTCAAATCAAGGAATAAAAAGACAATAAAGAGATTCCTGGATGATTTGAATTTGGAGAAGTTTCTTTTTGTTCTTCTGAAGAAAAAGCTGAAAAAACATTTGATCTAACAATCTAATAACTTTTTGAATTTTATTTCTGAATGAATGAGGGCTGTTATTTGGTGGATAATTGTTTTATACTGGGTACATATAATAGGATATAGTTTTATTTCATTTTTTATATTTTATTTTGTTTTTGGAATAGTATATCAAGTCTATAACATATACTATTCATCAGTTTGTACTTTGTTTGTGTAGAAGATAATGAGAAAATGTAGGGAGGGGAAATTCGCCTGTAAATAATTTGAATTGTTAGTCTGTTTCTTATTTGTAAAAATAAGTGAGAATAAAAAAAACATTGTAAATATGTTCTATAGTGTTGAAATTGTTAATTTATGATGCAAAATCTGTACTGCATGTTCAAATGCAGTGTTTTATTTGCATAAAATCTCTAAAATCTAATTTCGCTTATTGTTTTTTCTTGATGTTAAACAGTTTAATAGTTGTTTTTTAACAAGTATAATGTAAAATAATGCCAGATATTGAAAGATCTAAATATTCTGAACAAATGTGCTGAAGCACTTGTCCATAGAACATTTTCTTCATATTTTCTAGTGAAAAACAAGTAAAAATTGCCAGGCGGAAATTTGAGGCGTGGGCAGCAGCGTGTGTTCCATGCCAGCGTGCTAAGGTTAACAGGCACACCAAAGCACCTTTGGAACCTTTCTCCATCCCAAGTCGGCGGTTTGATCATGTGCACGTAGACATAGTAGGCCCTCTGCCTCCATCACAGGGTTTTACTCATCTGCTGACTATGATAGACCGGACCACCAGGTGGCCAGAGGTGGTTCCTCTGACGTCCACAACATCTGCAGTGGTGGCCCGGGCTTTTTTGTCTACCTGGGTTGCACGTTTCGGCCCCCCTTCAGACATTACATCGGACAGGGGCCCGCAGTTTGTTTCTGAGCTTTGGTCTACCATGGCCAAGGGTCTGGGGACTAACGTTCACAGGACCACCGCTTACAACCCCCAAGCTAATGGTTTGTGTGAACGGTTTCACAGGTCATTGAAAGCTGCACTTCGTGCTGCATTGACCGGTGACAACTGGATTGACCGTCTTCCCTGGGTTTTGTTGGGGTTGCGTACCGCAACCAAAGAGGACCTGAGCTCTTCCCCGGCTGAACTGGTTTTCGGTCAGCCTGTGCGCGTCCCCGGTGAGTTTTTACCTGAGGTACCCTCACCACAGTTCGCTCCACCGTTGCTCCATCTTTCACCTCAGGAGGCCCCTTTTCGTGTCCCCGGTCCGGTACACCATTGTTTACCGCAGTCATTTGTCCCTAAGAGTCTGGAGTCCTCTAAATTTGTTTTTGTCAAACACAATGCACACAGGACACCACTACAGCCTTTGTATGATGGACCGTTTCGAGTTCTTCAACCAGGTCCGAAACATTTCATTTTGGATTTAGGGGGTCGTACTGAGACTGTCTGTATTGATAGGCTTAAACCAGCTCATGTTATGTCAGATGATCAGGTTGTTACGGCCCAAGCTCCTCGCAGGGGCAGACCTCCATCCACATTGTTAACGGACGGCGGTCCTTCTTCCGGAAACTCTCAACGTCCATTGGAGCCCGAATCTTCTGCAGACCCTCCTCGTAGCCCTCCACTTCATCAGACTGGTTCTGCAGGGCCCAGGTTCAGCCGTTCTGGTCGTTTGATCAAACCTAAAATGCGGGACTAGTGATGGACCTTACTGGGTGTTCTGGGGGGGCGTGTGTGGTGGACCACTAGGGGGCTCTACTCACACCCAGTGGACCGAAGGCATTACAGGATGTTTTATTGTGAAAGATCCAGAGGACCGGATGCTGTATTGGATATATAAGGCGGTGTTGGGTGCTTCCCGCCAGTTTAGTAGGAGTTGATTAAAAGTGAAGTTCTGCAGCCTGTCTCCTGTGTCGTCTCTTCACCACCTCCTACAGGATAAGTAAATCCACCATGGCTTCTCTTCAGTCTGTTCAGAACGCTGCAGCCAGACTTTTGACTGGAACCCGCAGAACAGATCATATTACTCCTGTTCTGTACTCTCTCCACTGGCTTCCGATTTATTTTAGGGTTCATTTTAAAATTTTGGTTTTAACTTTTAAAGCACTCTATGGTGAGACTCCCAAATATGTTTTCAACCTTTTGAAGCCTCTTTGTCAATCTAGAAATCTGAGGTCTTCTAATCAGCTACTGCTGTCGGTCCCTAGAACCCATTTTAAAACCCGTGGTGATAGAGCATTTCAAGTGGTGGCTCCGAGGCTCTGGAACGCTCTCCCTCTAACAATGCGCTGCTCCGAGTCGACTGATGCATTTAAAAGAAGTCTTAAGACTTATCTTTTCAAACAGGCTTATGGTTAATTGTACTTATTGATTTTAGAGTTTATCATGTGTAACCTTTTTGTACAGCATGTTTTAAGAGTATATGATTTTAGTAAGATTTTATTATGTGTATTTCTTTTGTAAAGCAAGTTGTGATTTTATATCTGTGATGGGTGCTATATAAATAAAGTTTACTTACTTACTTACTTACTAAATGCATCTTAAATTTAAAAGGGACCAGCTATCTTTGAACTACTGGTTCTACTAAAGTTGTATTGTATTGTATATTGTATATACAAAGATGCATCTAAAAATACAGCTAATAGAATAGGGATAGCATTCATTGTACCACAATTTCATATTAAAGTAGGAAAAAGGGTAAGTGATGGAGTATCGGTTTATACAGGAGAAACGCTCGCTTTACTTTTACCAGTTCAGTGGGTAGAAGAGGTAAGACCATTAAAATCAATCATCTGCTCAGATTCTAGTTCATCATTGGTTATGTTGTAAAGTTTGCAATATAACCAGTCAGATAGTAGACCAGATATATTAACTGAAATACAACAAACAATTAATAGAATCAACATGCTGGGGCTTACAGTAAATTTTATATGGGTTTCCAGCACATCACGGGGATATGGGGAATGGAACGTCAGACAGGAAGGCTAAGGAGAGCACCAATCGGGTACCTGTTGATATTCACGTTAGATTTAGTATGACAGAAATAAATGGTATAATAAAATAAAAAACTATGGCAAAAACTATGGGAGGAAGAATAGAAAGGGTGGTTGTTTTTTAAAATCCAAAGGTAAATTCATTCAACCTTTATTTATACAGGCTAGCCTCGTTGAGTCACGGGGACTCATTTACAAGAGGGACCTGTCTCACTCACACCAAACAACCATCCACTCTCACACTCACACCTAGGGTCAATTTAGAGTCACCAATCAGCCTAACAAGCATGTTTTTTGGTCTGTGGGAGGAAACCGGAGTACCCGGAGGAAACCCACGCATGCACGGGGAGAACATGCAAACTCCACCCAGAAAGGCCCCGGACCGGGATTTGAACCGGCAACCTTCTCGCTGAGAGGCAGCAGCTCTACCAGTTGTGCCACCGTGCTGCCCAATGGAGAAAGGAGAAGAATGGAAAGGAACAGGAGAGAAGAAACAATTATTTCACGACTCAGAATTGGGCACAATGGGCTGAATAGCACATTATTTTTAATAGGGAAACATCAGACAGGGAAATGTGAGTGTGGGGAATATGAGACATATCACACATTATTTTTAATAAGGAAACATCAGAAAGGGAAATGTGAGTGTGGGGAAGATGAGACATAGCACACATTATTTAGCATTGCAGGAGATACCAGGTTCAAAGAAACAAGTTATTTAGGAATATTAGTCCAATCGTGTCCAATCAGATCCACCCCTTGAACTCTGTCGTCTCTAAGCGAAGTTCAATGAATTCAGTTCAATGAGACATTCTACTGAGAGACTAAAGAACTTGTTTGTCCCTTGTGCCATGAGGCTGTATAACTTGGCCACTCCTGGCAGGAACCAGGGAAGAACTGGTTATGTCCCATAACATACAGTAGTTGTTGCTTGGTCTCTTCTTAGGGTTGTTTGAAATATATTTATTGATCTTTACTCTGGTTTTTTTTCTGGTGTGCTTTTATGTTATTGTTTGTATGAATGGGAGCTACAGATAACCATATAATTTCCTTCAGGATCAATAAAGTATCTATCTATCTACTATCTATCTATCTATCTATCTATCTATCTATCTATCTATCTATCTATCTATCTATCTATCTATCTATCTATCTATCTATCTATCTATCTATCTATCTATCTATCTATCTATCTATCTATCTATCTATCTATCTATCTATCTATCTATCTGTCTGTCTATCTGTCTGTCTGTCTGTCTGTCTGTCTGTCTGTCTGTCTGTCTGTCTGTCTGTCTGTCTGTTTGTTTGTTTGTTTGTTTGTCTGGCTGTCTGAAAATGAAATTGGACATTGTTGCTTTATTGCAGAAATATTCAGGAAACAGAGGCTATCAGGCTTTATTATTATTAATTTTTACCAGTGTAGCTGTATCTAAAAGGAAAACTTTTTTTTGTCATGTGGTCCACACTCCTTACCAGTTGGTGGCGGTAATGCTTCCTTCAGTTGTTTGCCAACCGCCAATATAATAAAGAAGAAGAAGAAGCCTTACGCGCGCTAACGAAGATAAGAAACAAAGGCATCGTGCTGTTCTTTTAGACTACGAGTTACTTTTCTGTAACATAATTTCATCTTCTTGAGTTCGTTTCATTTGTACCGGTTTAGTATCTATTATTTTAAGGAAACTTTACAGAGATGAGGCGACAGCAAGCTAAACAACGAGACGAAGTGGCTACGGAAAACATGGATTTTCTGGAAACAACAGTCACAGATTATAAAAAGGAACGATGTCGTTTAAAGGACAAACTGCAACACAACGAAACCCAAGATGCTGCTTTCAACCCAAAAGTTCTGCTTCACAGATTAGGTTTGTATCTAAACATTCCTACTTTTCAGTGTGATTTTAGTTGCAGTTTCACAAACTAGTTTTCCGTCCTCGTGACGGATTTTCGTTGTTCTGAATTTTTTTTCTTCTTCTTTCGGCTTCTCCCTTCGTTAGGGGTCACCACAGCGAGCTAGTTGCATGAAGATTTGACAATTATTTTTTTTTTTTACGCCGGATGTCCTTCCTGACACAACCACAGACCACCGAGCTACCACAGTCCTCTGTGTGGAGCAGAGAGCTGATAGCTAGGGTTCCCGGGGGAGCAGATGGTGTGGGTTAAGGGCCTTGCTCAAGGGCCCAGAGTGGGGCAGATGAGGGTGGAGACAGGTGTGACTGCTTCACTTATCCCACCCACATTTTGATGTTGTCAGTACCGGGGCTTGAACCGGCGATCTTACGATTACAGTACAAGCTCACCTAACCTCTGTGCCACCACTCCCACTTTCGTCGTTCTGAAACAATTTTTTTATTTTATTTGAAGTCAATATCATTTATGGACTTTGAGGTTCCATTAGTGCCAAAAAATATGTTTGTGTTGATGTAAAGTGTGTACAGGTGTTACATAGTCGGACCACTAGTGGTGGTTTTTTTTCCCAACACGTTGCCAAACCAGTGTTGCCAGGTGAGAAATGTAGGATTATCGTACTAGAGACGTAGGATTATCGTACTAGAGACATAAAATTATCATATTTTGAGGGAAATTATCGTACACCCGTCATAACCAAAATAACAAGTATGCACTATAGTCACTCTATTGTTGAATAGCATCTAACAGGCACTCACAGCTTTGTGGCGTCAGTACAGGTGGGAACCATAGGCATTAATACGTATTATTAATAATAATAATAATAATAATAATGGATTTAATTTATAACGCACTTTTCATTAACGAAAATCTCATATATATCGTATTAATGTCCATTGTCTGTGGTGGGAACTAATGACCCCCCCCCCTTCTTGTTTTGTTTTATGGCGGTTGGCAGACCATCTGTAAGGTGCATTACTACTACCCATTGAGCTGGAGAGTGGACAGGAGATAAACAGAAAAAAAAACTAATTCTGTAAAATTAATTTAATAACTCAACTAAATTCTCTCTAAGTATGTATTTTTCAAGAAAATAATAACTTGAGCTTTAGCTCTACTGATATCACTACTAAAAACCTCCCTAGTTGTAAATTTAATATTCATTTTATTTATTTATTTTTGGAAATGCATTCTTTCTGTTTCATACCCTGGACTTTCCATAAAGACATGTTGAACCGTTTCAGGGAGATTGCTGGTGCACTTGTCACATAGTCCTGTTGCATGCTTTCCAATTATTTTAAGAGATTTATTAAAGGTATTGTGACATGATTTTGTAAATTTGAATATTTGTCAGAACATATATATCTTATATCATTGAGCTCTGGTCGTTTTTGCATAATAAATTATAAACATATTAAAATTTTATTCGAAATTATGCTAAATTTGTCTCTGGTATTTACTGGGATACGCCCCTGAAATTCCGCGCATTTCCGCAATACGTCATCACCAGTCGTCGTCACCAGTCATCAACGTCACAACGGGCAGAAGGCAGAGCCTTGCCCGTTTATTAGGTGTGTTAACTGCTTGCCATACAGATTCATTTCCTGAAGGATCGCCTTTTATTTGTGTAACTTGAAAAATGCCGTCACGTTGTAGTGCATTTGTGTGTTCTAATATCAGCAGTGAACAAGTGAGCCTTCACAAATTTCCAAAAGATGACAAACTTTGTCAAGAATGGACCAGACAAGGACCGGTGGGTTCCAGGAGTCCTATGTCTGCAGCGACCATTTCACTGCCGATTGTTTTCAGCACCTGGTATAAAAGAATCTTTAGGATTACCAGTAAGATTCAGAAGACTTTTAAAACCGGATGCTATTCCTACTATTTTTAAAAGAAAATCTACAGAAGAAAGTCCCACAGGAGCTACCATGTCGAAACAACGCAGGGACCATCGGAAGACTGTCCAGGAGATGAGTAAGTCTTTGTGTAAACATAATCGGAGGTGTGTAGTGTTTTAGATTATAAACTATTTATTTTACGTGAGTTCATGTTGTTTTACTTTATACACTTTGAGTGTATAAAGCCAATTATCACGGCAGATTATGTTTGTTCGCTGCTAACAAGCTAGCCGAATCAGATAGCTAACACAATAGCCGCGATACAGGCCACGTTGCTAATGATGTATTTTTAAATTATGTCTGCGCCATCAGGTAACATCTGTAGTTTCCTTCTATTCGGGGAGGGATATTAATGAGAGTTTTGGATGATTTACTGTCTTAAAATGATATATCGCTGACGCAACCGGTAATAAGCCGACATAGCAGCTAACAAACATTAGCCGAGTGCCCGGAGCAAACACGTTGCTAATGATGTATTTTTAAATTATGTCTGCGCGATCAGGTAAAGCATTCACTTTTAGAAAAATTTAATTTATAACCCGAGAAATTCCCAAAGTCATTGAGGATATTGACAATATTGGGGATAGATGATAATGGGTCAGAAATGTATAGCAGTAAGTCGTCAGCATATAAAGAGATTTTATACTCTGTATCAAACCTACGAATACCAAGGATATTAGAGGTTGATCGAAGTTTTATTGATAGGGGCTCGATAGCTAAGGCAAATAAAAGTGGACTAAGAGGACATCCCTGATGTGTACCCCTCGAGAGAGAAAATAGGCGAGAAGATATCTTATTTGTGATTACTGATGCCTTGGGTGATGTATATAATAAGCGTATCCAGGATATAAAATTCAAACCAAAGCCAAACTTTTCCAATACGGTAAATAAGTAACTAAATTCTATTCTGTCAAATGCTTTTTCCGCGTCTAGAGAGACAACTACTTCAGGAGTCCCATCAGACGCAGGAGAGTGGATAATACTTAAAAGTTTGCGAATATTTGTAAAGGAGTGTCGATCCTTTATAAAACCAGTTTGATCTGATGAGACGATATTGGTTATAATATTCTCAAGTCTAGAGGCTAGTAGTTTGGCTAGAATTTTAACGTCAACATTGAGCAAGGATATAGGTCGATATGACCCACATTCTTTCGGGTCTTTGTTAGGTTTTAAAAGAAGTGAAATGGAAGCCTCCGTTAAAGTTTGTGGTAGATGGTTCTGACTGAAGGAGTGAATAAACATCTCCAGTAGTAAGGGAGCGAGTTGGGAAGAAAACTTCTTATAAAATTCAACAGTGAAACCATCTGGTCCAGGTGATTTGCCACTCTGCATTTTATGAATGGAGTCAGAGATCTCTTGTAGTTTTATGGCCTCTTCAAGGCTATCTTTGACTTCTGTTTCTACTTGAGGTATATCAATGTTATCCAAAAAGGATATCATTTTAGATACATCTTGTGGAGAGGAAGAAGTATATAACTTAGAATAGAAATCTCTGAAGGCGTTGTTTATCTCTATCGGGTCTACAGTCAAGGAATTTGAAGTGTTGCGTATCTGCGGTATAAGACGGGACATTGATTTACATTTAAGTTGATAAGCCAAAAGGCGGCCTGCTTTATCTCCATGTTCGTAATATTGTCCTTTCAGCCAAAGTTGATGTTTTTCAGTCATTTCTGTTGACAATAAGTCATATTCTGTTTTCAGTGTAATCCTATCTTTATATAGCTCAGGTGTTGGAGTAGTAGAGTATTGCAAATCAATTTGTTTTATTGATTCAAGGAGATCTTTCGTTTTTTGTTTTCTTTCCCTATTACGTGAGACAGAATAAGAAATGATTTTCCTTCTTATAACCACTTTAAGTGTTTCCCATAACGTAGATGGTGATATTGAATCAGATCTGTTAAAGTATAGAAACTCATCAATTTCTTTACCAATGAATTCACAGAAATCTATATCTGATAATAGGGATGTGTCTAATCTCCAGATCCTTGATTGTGTGACATTTTGAGAGAATGAGATATCCAGGGAAACCGGCGCGTGGTCTGATTCAACGATTGTATGGTATTCAGTTCTCTTAGTAAAAGGGAGGAGTGTCTTATCGATGAAGAAAAAATCAATGCGACTATATGTGTGGTGAACATGTGAAAAGTAGGAGAATTCCTTTTTATGTGGGTTAAAGAACCTCCAAGGATCCACCCAGCCCACCTTCTCAGCAAAGTCACCTAGAGCAATAGACATTTTGGAGCGTGTCAAAGTTTTTGGACTAGAGCGGTCCAAAGCTGGGTCCATAACCATGTTAAAGTCACCTGATAAAATAAGACTATGCCTGTTTAGGTCAGGAAAGAGAGAAGTCAGTTTTCGTATAAAACTAACATCATCCCAATTTGGTGCATAAACGCTAGCTAGGATTACTGGAGTATTAAATAGTAACCCAGATACTATTACAAATCGTCCTTGGGGGTCAGAGATGGTCTGGTGTGACGTGAACAATACTTTTTTGTGGATCAGAATGGCTGCCCCGCGTGCTTTGTTATTAAAGTTAGAATGATAACTCTGTCCAATCCAGTTCTTCTTAAGTCTACCATGATCCGCCAACTTTAAATGAGTTTCTTGTAAAAATATTATCTCTGCATTTAGCCTCTTTAAATGAGAAAAAATCCTAGCTCTCTTGTTGGGTCCATTCATCCCTTTCACATTCCAGGTTATAAAACGTGTCGAACTTACAGCTATATCTGCCCTGACATTATCAGCGTTGTGTAACATATAACCACTTCAGAAACGAAAAGCAGGAAAAGCACACCCCCACGTCTGTTGATAACAAAACAAAAATAACCCAAAAATTAATAGTAAGCAAACGAAATAATAAAACATTAGTAACAATAAATAAAATTCTCTCTTCAACCCCAAACCAAATATAACCTATGCCTGTCCCCAAAACATGGGCAGACTGCAGGTCCTCTTCTAACTCCTTAACCTTCCGATACACCATCTCCTATTGACCCGTGAAGAGCCTATGACCTTTAACAATAGGCATGTAACGATTGTAATGGGTTTACCAAACCGTTTCGGTACGTCACGTTCGGTTCGGTCCACCTGCGTACCGTTTCGGTTATTTTTTCCACTCATTGAATGTTAATATATGCACCGCGGAACAAAATTTCCTGGCCGCGTTTCCGCACGGAGCTATTATCGCGAAGCACGCGCAGCTCGCGCTGCCTTTAGCCGTTAGCTTCTCACTGCGGTCTCCTGTTTGGGACTGTTTCTTGTTAAAAGACGAGCGGCGCGCACATTCAGCGCTGTGTGTGTGGACTGTTGTTTCATGAAGAGACTGGCTCTCTCTCTCTTGGCACGTCTCACGTGAACGCGCTTGAAACGACGTCATCGGAATGTGAACACCGCAGTGAAGAACGAGCAGCTTGCCGCTAACAACAGCTGCACGCCTGCATTTAAACTACTTTTGTCAGGTAAATCATATCAGTCCAGAGCAATAACACAAACTGTGAGTTTTTAAATATCTGAGTCGAAGTCTGAGTGTTGTTATTATGCGCAGGCTTTAAAGTTATTGATCCTCACTACGAACACCCATCACTCAAAAAGTGCAGAACTTTATGAAAAAACAAAAACTGATGTCAACAAGCCCTGGAGCAAAGCCCTGCCCTGATGATGAGTGAGAGATTCAACCGTTCAAAAAGAGGTATTCTTTTATTATTATTATCTGTGGAATGTTCTGGAGAGTGATGTGAAAAATGCAAAATCAATGTATACATTTAAGAAAAAGGTCAAAAAGGACTTGCTCAAAAACTATATATGATGTAGCTTAGTGTGTTTGTGTATTACAGTTAGAAAAATTAAGTAGTTATTCATTTTGTGATGTAGTTTGAAGGTTATCATTGTTTGAACAAACTGTGAAATAAGGGGCAGATATAATAAGATTTCATCTTCTTTCTGCTCCTTTCATTTTATCCTACTTGTATTCTTGTATCTGATGAAACTGTTTTGTATTGTTCTTTTAAAATGAATGAATAAACATCAAATCAAAATTATCTAAATAATCTTTTTTATTCAAAATCATAATCTTATTAACTTTTTTTTTTTTAATTGTGTTTTATTTCCAGTCTGGGACAGACATCCACCAGAGATCACCTGCAGCTAAGAAGTGTGTGATGACTGAACTGAACTCTGAACTTTTCCAGCACCTGTCCCACCAAGAAGAAGTTGTGAGTACAGTAATGAGGACAAATACAGCCACACTGATGCTACTGGACAAAAACTTGATTAGTTAGATTGTAAACAGTCTGTTGCTGCTTATTGTTCTGACTGTTATTGTATTTATTAAGATTTTTTATTATTGTTAAAATAGTTTTATTGTAGAGTGCTGTTTATTTAAAATATCATCCAAATGGGTCACTTTTATTTATTACTACCGGTACAATACTGTACAGTACAAACGTATTTTTGGCATATTTTCAAAAGAAACATTTTGTAAGTCTTTATTTTGTCCTTTTTTTTTGTACCGAAAATAAACCGAAAATAAACCGAACCGAGCCCTCCTTGTAGTTGAACCGAACCGAAATGTGATTTTAGCGTACCGTTACACCCCTATTTAACAATAATCACTCATGTTAGTTGAAACCTTTTTGATAGTAAAATTAAAATGAAAACCACATAGTCAAGCTTGAGAGAAAAAAAAAGGGGGGGGGGGGACAAAATGAAAAGTACTGTACTTAGTTATTATAATCAGCTAGATCATATAAAGTTGTTATAGCCGATTAGATCACCCGAAGCAAAAAGTTCATAGTCATAGATATTCGGCAATAAATTATATTAAAAAAAAAATTAAAAAAAAAGGGGGGGGACAAAATGAAAAATACTGTACTTAGTTATTATAATCAGCTAGATCATATAAAGTTCTTATAGATCACCCGAAGCAAAAAGTTCATAGTCATAGATATTCAGCAATAAATTATATCCAAAAAAAAAAAAAAACACTCAATCCAACAAAATTAAATAGAAAGTAAATACTGTATAACCGATTAGATCATTCAGAGCAAAGTTTGGAGAAAGTCCAGAGTCACTTTTGTTTGTAATGTAAATTAAGGTGAAATCCGTGTGGTTTAGCAAAATTAAATAATAATACAACATTTATTCAACCTCAAACCACTGCATTGACCTGTCTGCTCTACCCCTGTCCGAAAAACAAAAAGTCAAAAATCTGGGAGTGATAATGGATCCTTCCATGAAACTCAACAGTCATGTAAACATGATCGTCAAATCCTGTTTTTTCCAGCTGAGGCGTCTGTCTAAGCTGAAGCCCATATTATCCAAAAAGCACCTGGAGACAGTGATTCACGCATTCATTACATCTAGGCTTGATTACTGCAATTCACTTCTGTTTGGCGTCAGTCAAGCCACCATTGCACGATTACAACTGGTTCAGAACGCAGCTGCCCGATTTTTAACCAGCACACGCAAAAGAGAGCACATTACACCAGTCTTGGCCTCCCTTCACTGGCTACCGGTTCATCTTCGAATCCAATTCAAAATTCTCATGTATGTCTACAAATCGCTGAACAGTCTCGCCCCCGCCTATCTCTCGGATCTGATACACCCATATGTCCCTCCACGTGCTTTGAGGTCAGAGGATCAGGTACTCTTAATAGTTCCAGAAACTCGCCTTAAGCGCAGGGGTGACAGGGCGTTCTCTGTAGCAGGCCCAAGACTCTGGAACGAGTTACCGCTGCTCATCAAACAGGCCCCCTCCCTCTCGGTTTTCAAATCCCGGTTAAAAACTCACTACTACTCCATTGCTTTCAATGCCAGCTGATTTGTATTGGATCGTTTGATTTATGATCTGCAATGTTTTTATGTTTTTCGTGTTGTACTTCATTGTCTGTGTTGCCTGTTGCGTGTTTGTTTGTCCAGCACTTTGGTGTGGACTTGTTCCTGTTTAAAGTGCTTTATAAATAAAATGGTATGGTATGGTATTTAGTCCATCAAGATTAAGTAAAGAGTCATTTGTAACCCGTTAGAACAGCCAAAGCACACTTATGGTCCAAGAAAAATAAAATAAAAAATAACAATAAAAGTTATTATAGTCATTTAAATTACCCAAAGCATACTCTTGCAAAAAGTTCAGAGTCTCGTATGCAAAACATAATAATAATAATGATTATCCTAAGTTATTGTAACCACTTATGTTAACCAAAGCAAATTATAGTAAGAAATCAGACTCACATAGGTGTTCGAGCGTCCTCCAGACAGAAAGGTGGTCTCTTTGTTTCAGTGACGTGAGGTGCAACCAGCAGCAATTAGCTACATTACAGTTAGCCATCTTCTGCAACCACCTGTTTGTCGTAATAAGCCCTTGCTTCCTCCGGTGTCTTAAACTCGAGGGTTTGTCCCTTATGAAAAACCCGCAGGGTAGCTGGGTAGCGCAGGCGAAATTTTACACCTTTCTTGTAAAGATCTTGTTTTACGCCGTTGAATTCTGCACGTTTCCTCGACAAGGCAGGGCTATAGTCTGGATAAATCCTCAGCGTGGTCCCCTGGTAGGTGATTGAGTGTTGCCTTGCCCACTGAAGTAGTCGTTCCTTCTCCTGGTATCCTTGGAAGCAAATCACGAAGGGACGCGGTGTGTGTTTAGAGCTGCTGGGCTTCGCACCCACCCTGTGTGCTCGCTCCAGCACCGGGGCAGAATCAAACAGAGCGTCGCTGCTCGTGAACTCCATCAGCACTTTCGACATGAAGTCAGCTGTGTTCCCCACATCTTCACTGCCTTCAGGAATGTTTATAATCCTCAAATTTTTGCGGCGTGATTTATTTTCAAGGTCTTCAATACGATCCAAGAGTGCCACGTTTTGAGCTTTTAGAACTACGACAGCAGATCCGGTTGCACATAGTTTATCAAAGTTGTCACCCACAAGCAATTCAGACGCAGTTAGCCGTTGCTGCATAAGGTCCAGTGTTTCTGATAGAGCGCTCACCGAGGCTTGTAATGGCACAAGCGATGCTTGAATTAAAGTAGAAATGTCTTCCTTCAAGACAAGAAAGTTCATTCTCAATAGTCCAGGTATCAAATCCGCTCATTCTCAATCAGTTCATTTGGACAGTTTCTTTTTAGTAGAAACGTTTCACCCTCACTCCAGAGGGCTTCGTCAGTCAGAGTAGTCCAAAGCAAACTGAAGCTACCCCACCAAGTAAACAACTTAAGTGGACCAACCAGTTTGCTGTAGCCAAGATGGTTTCTGGGGGCTTGTCCCTCGTCGACTCCTCCCAGGCAGGCAGACATGTCCAAAGTGGTTCAAGACAAGAAAGTTCATTCTCAATAGTCCAGGTATCAAATCCGCTCATTCTCAATCAGTTCATCTGGACAGTTTCTTTTTAGTAGAAACGTTTCACCCTCACTCCAGAGGGCTTCGTCAGTCAGAGTAGTCCAAAGCAAACTGAAGCTACCCCACCAAGTAAACAACTTAAGTGGACCAACCAGTTTGCTGTAGCCAAGATGGTTTCTGGGGGCTTGTCCCTCGTCGACTCCTCCCAGGCAGGCAGACATGTCCAAAGTGGTTCAAGACAAGAAAGTTCATTCTCAATAGTCCAGGTATCAAATCCGCTCATTCTCAATCAGTTCATCTGGACAGTTTCTTTTTAGTAGAAACGTTTCACCCTCACTCCAGAGGGCTTCGTCAGTCAGAGTAGTCCAAAGCAAACTGAAGCTACCCCACCAAGTAAACAACTTAAGTGGACCAACCAGTTTGCTGTAGCCAAGATGGTTTCTGGGGGCTTGTCCCTCGTCGACTCCTCCCAGGCAGGCAGACATGTCCAAAGTGGTTCAAGACAAGAAAGTTCATTCTCAATAGTCCAGGTATCAAATCCGCTCATTCTCAATCAGTTCATCTGGACAGTTTCTTTTTAGTAGAAACGTTTCACCCTCACTCCAGAGGGCTTCGTCAGTCAGAGTAGTCCAAAGCAAACTGAAGCTACCCCACCAAGTAAACAACTTAAGTGGACCAACCAGTTTGCTGTAGCCAAGATGGTTTCTGGGGGCTTGTCCCTCGTCGACTCCTCCCAGGCAGGCAGACATGTCCAAAGTGGTTCAAGACAAGAAAGTTCATTCTCAATAGTCCAGGTATCAAATCCGCTCATTCTCAATCAGTTCATCTGGACAGTTTCTTTTTAGTAGAAACGTTTCACCCTCACTCCAGAGGGCTTCGTCAGTCAGAGTAGTCCAAAGCAAACTGAAGCTACCCCACCAAGTAAACAACTTAAGTGGACCAACCAGTTTGCTGTAGCCAAGATGGTTTCTGGGGGCTTGTCCCTCGTCGACTCCTCCCAGGCAGGCAGACATGTCCAAAGTGGTTCAAGACAAGAAAGTTCATTCTCAATAGTCCAGGTATCAAATCCGCTCATTCTCAATCAGTTCATCTGGACAGTTTCTTTTTAGTAGAAACGTTTCACCCTCACTCCAGAGGGCTTCGTCAGTCAGAGTAGTCCAAAGCAAACTGAAGCTACCCCACCAAGTAAACAACTTAAGTGGACCAACCAGTTTGCTGTAGCCAAGATGGTTTCTGGGGGCTTGTCCCTCGTCGACTCCTCCCAGGCAGGCAGACATGTCCAAAGTGGTTCAAGACAAGAAAGTTCATTCTCAATAGTCCAGGTATCAAATCCGCTCATTCTCAATCAGTTCATCTGGACAGTTTCTTTTTAGTAGAAACGTTTCACCCTCACTCCAGAGGGCTTCGTCAGTCAGAGTAGTCCAAAGCAAACTGAAGCTACCCCACCAAGTAAACAACTTAAGTGGACCAACCAGTTTGCTGTAGCCAAGATGGTTTCTGGGGGCTTGTCCCTCGTCGACTCCTCCCAGGCAGGCAGACATGTCCAAAGTGGTTCAAGACAAGAAAGTTCATTCTCAATAGTCCAGGTATCAAATCCGCTCATTCTCAATCAGTTCATCTGGACAGTTTCTTTTTAGTAGAAACGTTTCACCCTCACTCCAGAGGGCTTCGTCAGTCAGAGTAGTCCAAAGCAAACTGAAGCTACCCCACCAAGTAAACAACTTAAGTGGACCAACCAGTTTGCTGTAGCCAAGATGGTTTCTGGGGGCTTGTCCCTCGTCGACTCCTCCCAGGCAGGCAGACATGTCCAAAGTGGTTCAAGACAAGAAAGTTCATTCTCAATAGTCCAGGTATCAAATCCGCTCATTCTCAATCAGTTCATCTGGACAGTTTCTTTTTAGTAGAAACGTTTCACCCTCACTCCAGAGGGCTTCGTCAGTCAGAGTAGTCCAAAGCAAACTGAAGCTACCCCACCAAGTAAACAACTTAAGTGGACCAACCAGTTTGCTGTAGCCAAGATGGTTTCTGGGGGCTTGTCCCTCGTCGACTCCTCCCAGGCAGGCAGACATGTCCAAAGTGGTTCAAGACAAGAAAGTTCATTCTCAATAGTCCAGGTATCAAATCCGCTCATTCTCAATCAGTTCATCTGGACAGTTTCTTTTTAGTAGAAACGTTTCACCCTCACTCCAGAGGGCTTCGTCAGTCAGAGTAGTCCAAAGCAAACTGAAGCT
Organism: Garcialebias charrua; assembly: GCA_038048925.1. Lineage (NCBI taxonomy): Eukaryota > Metazoa > Chordata > Actinopteri > Cyprinodontiformes > Rivulidae > Garcialebias > Garcialebias charrua. The sequence goes on from JBBPBX010040415.1 coordinate 18,914, forward strand.
ACCCCACCAAGTAAACAACTTAAGTGGACCAACCAGTTTGCTGTAGCCAAGATGGTTTCTGGGGGCTTGTCCCTCGTCGACTCCTCCCAGGCAGGCAGACATGTCCAAAGTGGTTCAAGACAAGAAAGTTCATTCTCAATAGTCCAGGTATCAAATCCGCTCATTCTCAATCAGTTCATCTGGACAGTTTCTTTTTAGTAGAAACGTTTCACCCTCACTCCAGAGGGCTTCGTCAGTCAGAGTAGTCCAAAGCAAACTGAAGCTACCCCACCATGTAAACAACTTAAAGGACAACACCCACCGTGACAGTAACAATTCACCATATTGGAGAATTACTGTAGTATTTTATGAATTTTATTTTCATTTTTGCATTTGGGCCAGGCGAGGGTTAAAAAAACAAACAAAAAACAACCCACTCCCGAATGAATCCGGAAACCTGGCCGAAAAGTCCCGAAGGGTCATGCCTTTCGTTACATTGATCTCCACCCAGAAAGCAAGGCAGAAGGTAGGAGTGAGTTTCCATGGAGGTTTATGAGAGTGAGAGTAAAACTGCATATTTCCTGGTGCATTTTTGTGTACAACTGGACCAGTGGTCTGCTTTTATTTATTATTTATTTTATAGACCTTTTTAATAAGATATAACACCGCTGCGACTGTTGCTGGCTGCTCTCCTCTCCTCTGCCCAGAGAGGAGCGAGCCGTGCGGCTTCTCCCTGGCTCCCCGTTCCGCTGCGGGTCAGCTTTGAAGTTCGTGCTGGGGCTCGGTTCTGTCCAGCCTTGTTGCTGGAGCACGGGGAAGCACAGAGAGCACGGGGAAGCCCGCGCGCGATGGTACATCCAGACCGACAGAGCTCCGCGCTGCGGCTGCCTTTCTACTCCCGACCTGTCTGGTCAGGGGAGAGAATAAAAAGGCGATGCGGAAATGAATGAATTTGTCGCGATCAAGCGAATTAAACTAGTATGTCTACGTGGATGCTGCTCAGAATATGACAGACATCAGTGAGCAACCGCTTCTCTTTTTTTTTTCCTCTCTCTGAGCAGCGGTCATGGAAGTTGATGAAGGCTTATTAAAACTCCGCCTGTAACTCCAAGGCGGAATCTTTAGTGATGTGAATGCCCATATTTGGAGAGGGGCAGATCTTCCCGGAGCTTCTGCTAAAATCTGCTATAAATCATGAAATAACACATTTTGCATTATTTCTCTACAATATAAATAAACGCTCCTGTATTATTTTTAAATAAACTAATAAATATTAATGGCGATGCAATTTGAAAACATGGTGGGTCATGGACTTTAAGTGGACCAACCAGTTTGCTGTAGCCAAGATGGTTTCTGGGGGCTTGTCCCTCGTCGACTCCTCCCAGGCATATAGACATGTCCAAAGTGGTTCAAGACAAGAAAGTTCATTCTCAATAGTCCAGGTATCTTCCTTCAAGGGTCTTCCTTCAAGCTTTCACGCTGTTTTGTTAGCTCCTGAACTAACTGCGTCATCGTGATTCCATCGAAGAGCTAGCGTCCGAAGAGTTAGCTTCTGAAGCCATGGTAGCTAACTTACTAGCAACGGTGTTCCGCGTGGTCATCGAGGAGGTTTCTTTTTCCTTTTGCTTCTTGGTAGCCATGAGCAGGTCCAAAGACATCGAGCACTGTAACACTTATGCCTCTTATCAACAGGTCCTGTTCGCGCTCGTTCGGGCTCGTTCGTAACTAGTTAACAACTAGTTATGGGGTGTACCCACAGGGTCCTGTTCACGTGAAACCGGTCCTATTTTGGTGCCTGCCTCACTGGGGTACAAAGGTCCGGTTCTTGTTGGGTCCAGTTATGACATCATCACAGTGTGGTCACTGATTGGTCAGGGGGCGTATTCCTAGGTCGGAGGGCGGAGATTCAGTCTTCTCCAGTAGGTGGTGTATGCACCTGAACGTTGTTTGCAATCCGCCAAGAAGAAGAAGAAGAAGAAGAAGAAGAGTCGGTCTTCCAGGAAATGCAAACTGCCCAGCCAACAGTGGGAGGGAGACTGGCCTTGACACAGCCACTTCTCTTCTGGAGTCTATAGTAGATGGTGAGTGTTTTATAACTTTAAGCATATTTCCAGTGAGTCATGCAACTCTCTGAGCGTTTTTGGACTGAAAAAACACCAGAGACTAGCTTCAGCAACAGCCGAGAGGCTTTTCTGAAAAAAGAAAAAAAAAAAAGATGGAGGGAGGAGCGGCCCCTTTCTCTGAAGAAAAATACGTGTCTCAGTCTAACGTTTGCTTAATAAATATACTTTAATGGTCAAATCAGCTTTATTTAAAATAGTTTCGCGCTTGGTGCTCCGTGAACAGAGGACAGAGAGCCACGCGCGCGCAGAGGGAGAGAACCAGGAAGGAGGAATGCGCTCGTTTTCCTCTGAAATTTAACAATAAAAGTACCTAAACATTAGTTGTTAGCTCGAAATAATAGAAGAGATGTGTGTCAGTCTATCATTTGCTTAATAAATGCACTTTAAAGCTGCTATATGTAACTTTTCTAACAATGTATTTTTAACATATTTCTTCACTCTGTCACTAGATTGATGTTAGAGAGGTAATCTCTGAAAAAAACTAAAAAAAAATATTGTCCCCTTGCTTCTCCAGGTGGTAAATAAGCATTTCTAAAAAGAAAAAGTGACCCGCCATTTTCCAGCCAATAAAAACAAAGTTTGTAACCAGCCAATAAAAACCGAGCTTGAATTTGAATCAGCCAATAAAAACAGAGCTTGAATTTGAATTTTAACAGACCACAAGGGGGCAGAGCCATATATGGCTCTGAGGGGGAGGGATCAGAATGCTTTGCTTGTTGAAATTTTTTCTAATTGCTGCAGTTCTACAGAAACTGCAGACTGAACCTTTAATAGTAAAATTCGCCGAGGTGGTGCAGCTGTTTTGACGGCTTCAAGCAGAGAGCAGAAAGGTTGGGAAAGTATGGCAGGCCGTTTGAGTCATTAATAGCGAGTGAAGATTGTCAGTCATCCAGGACATGGTGAATTCTAAAAAGTGCAAGGAAGAAAAAAAAAGTCTAAAGTATAGTATAATAAATAAAGTCCAATTGTTTTTGTCTTGAACTTCTTTGAATTTATCATTATAGCCACATTTTCATATTATGTGATACAACTGCCAACCTAATGCCATAAACTGTTAGTACTCTGCTGCAATCAAGTACAGTACTGTACATCTGTTTTTGTTTTGGTTTGGTTCAGTCAAAATAAATGGAAACCGTCATATCTCAGTCCAAAAGTGGTTTATAAATATGGGAACAAATCTGGAAATTTGTCACTTAGGCCTATAGGCCTGTATTAATGTGTAATGTGTATCATTTCAGGTTAATCAGTCAGTTCCTGTACAGTATAAAGATCCTCTAAAGCCGTGGGTGTCCTTGGAGAAGGATGGGACAAGTAATGTGTGGTCACTGCACAAGTATGTCATGACACAAACACTCAAAACTTGAAAATTACACATAAAAGCAAAGGATAATGTTTAGAGGAGATTGTAACAATAATTTTTTTGTTGTTTGTCAGATGGGGATGTGAAAACAGCCAGACAGACATATGAGGCCATCGCTGAACTGCAGCATCAGTTTGTGACTCCAGACATCAACTGCAGCCGGACACACCTCAGAGCTTCTCTGGACGCTCTCCTGTACCTGCTGTGACTATGGTGTTTTGAAAATGAAATGCCCACATTGTGCCGAAGATGCTGGAGTCTTCTGTGCCATAGTTAAAAAAAAAACAGTCCTGCATTGACAATACATACAGGTTCTATGAACTAAAGCAGACGTCCCACAGGTACAAGCTCAGTTGTTTGTGACGGAGCAGGACTACTGTGACTTCATGGTGTGGGTCTGGGTCAGATTACTTTATTCAGAGGATTGTGTCTGATGGCGAGTTCTTTACAGAAGCAGTGAAAAATGTAGAAATGTTCTACAGGTCAGCATTTTTACCTGAGCTATTGGCCAAATTTTACTTTTAATTATTGTTACATGTTTGGAGCAGTCAAACTAACAAAGGATTAAAGCACATCGTTAAGATCCCAGTGATGATATTTTAAGATTATATTTCATACATAACTGCAGATTTAGTAATATGTTTTTCTGTTTCTACAAATAACACCAGTCTTTCATTTTTTTAAACTGTTACAATTTCATTGACATGTAACATTTACAGTATTTAAATAAAGTTGCTTTGATATTTTGATTGGAATTGATTGATTACATATTGTTAAGTTTATATTACAAATGTTTTAGTTTGGAACACACTTGTTGATTAACTGGGACAATGGAGCGGCGCAGATTTTTTAGGATGCATGCCACTTTCAGTTTTGTCCAAAGTAGTGTACTCCACCATCATCAATGTGTGTATATATAAATATATATATGTATATATATATATATATATATATATATATATATATATTATATATATATATATATATATATTATATATGTGTATATGTATGTACTGTATATATAAATATATATGTATGTACAGTATATATTGTGTATGTATGTGTACATATATGTGTATATATACACACATATATACCCCGTGTACATAATCTCGTTTTCATCACATGTACCACATGCGGTGCAAATGACAATAAAGACTCTCTGACTCTGACATATGTATGTATATATATAAACACGTGTGTGTGTATATATATATATATATATACTCACGCATATGTTTGTATGTGTACACATGTATGTATATACAATATATATACATATATGTGTATATATACACACATATATATATATATACTGTATATGAACATTTGTCTGTGGCTGAAAAAGCCACAGACAAAGCAGAATGTTCAAAAAAGAAACAAGCTCATCCACTTTGGTTGTGTGTTCTTTTCCAGCTCTTCTTCTAATGTGTGTGTTAGTGGTTAATAAAGAGCTTAATGTATCACTAGCGCCACCAGCTGGTTAGAAGCGTTGATATTAATGATCCACCCACTGCAGGAGAATTACCCGCCCACTGCAGGAGAACTTCACGCCCACTAAAGGGGTCCTAAGCGTGCAGTGGGTACAGAAATAAACCGGTCCCATAGGAACTGGCCCAAACTAGCCACAATGGGACCTTACAGGAACCAGACCTGTTGATAAGAGGCATATTAGTTACTCCTGACTCGTGGTGAAAAAAAAGTTAGTTTAGTCTCAAAAGTTACAGGTTGGGTCGGAGCTCTTCACACGCGCTGCCTACTCCACCATGGCCGAAACCGGAAGTCGAATTTCAAATTGTTTTTAATAACGTATGACAACAAGGCACAGGTACGGGTCATCAGTCTGCTCTCCTCTGTGCTCTGCAAATTGGACTCCTCTGAAATGCAGAAATCAGAAGTAATTTTAATACACATACAAGTTCATTGTTTACAGTAAGTACTACATGTAATGGTGTTCCTATTGTTGTCTTACCTGCTGTAGAGTCGTTGAGTTGCAGTAACTGGACTTGTACAGTTCAATTTTCATCAATAAAATATGTCAAGGAGTCACCATTCCTCTGGAACAAGGGACCAGGGAAACGGGTTTGTCTGCTCGGGTCCAGGAACATGTTCATCTCCATGTCGACAAACTGCAAAGAAATATACACATGGTTAACAACAAATCACAGATGACAGTAACTCACAAAACTAACCCACAATAATAAGTATAAATAAGGTCGATTTTCACTCTCTCTCACACACACACAACACACAGACACACACAGCTGTGGATGGACAGGATAACAAAAAAATTGATTCTGTTAAACTGGATTCCCACCCTGACAAGCCAAGATAAATCTTGATAGACCTTTTAAAAACAGTTTATGGTGCAAAACATTAGTTTACTAGCTAAAAACACATGTAAAGGTGAACAAAGAACAACGAGGTTGCAGGTCTCCGACGCAGCTACATCATCAACACGACAACAATCACGTTCTTTAGAAAACACAAACCGCTTAGAAACACCCTCTAATTACAGTATTAGGCGACTTATTGTATAATAATCACTGTAAGGTACGACATGTGTTACTGAGTTAATGATAAACAATGAACGCTGAACAGCTAAAACGAGTACTGTGCTAAAACAACAACAATGCCGCCTCACACCCGTTTTGCCAGCCGTTGTCGACGCACAGAGGCTGTTTAAACATATCATTATCGTTACTGTAAAGAACTACAGTGCCTGAATGCGTTAATGTGAATTTACAGCTGAGTAAACCACACAGAACTGCGAAAAAGAGTAAAAAGTAACTCTTTCACTCACTGTTGATGCGAGGAGCAGCCATTTTGAAACGATGATCTCGGCGATCTCGGGTACGATGTGGCGAGACCGAGTCCACGAGTTGTAATTACGACCTGAGGGGGCGTTCCAGTTTATTTTTACTGCTCGGAAGCTCGTAATTACGACCTCCGAGGACAACTGGAACGCAGCATAACTGGTCCGCTGATCTCAGAGAACAGCGATGGGGGGTGGGGACTGTTCAGTGATTTGTAGACATACAGGAGAATTTTGAACTGGATTCGAAGACGAACCAGTAGCCAGTGCAGGGAGGCCAAGACTGGTGTAATGTGCTCTCTTTTGCCTGTACTGGTTAAAAATTGAGCTGCTGCGTTTTGGACCAGTTGTAATCGTGCAATGGTGTCTGACTGACACCAAACAGGAGTGGAATGTGCGTAGTCTCACTGAGTCACGAGAACTAATTTTTAAGAGAGACGTTTAGGGAGCAGATGGTGGAGGTTAAGGGCCTTGCTCAAGGGCCCAGAGTGGGGCAAATGAGGGTGGAGGCAGGTGTGGGTGTTTCACATTTTCCACCCACATTTTGATGTTGACAGTACCAGTAGTTGAACCCGAGACTTTCCAATCACAGGCCCACCTTCTCTGACATCTGCGGCACTATTCCCCCAATAATTCACATTTTGTAACTAACAACATTTACTCACCTGCAGGTAGAATCCACTTTGCCCATTGGGAAGAATCTTCTAAGCATCTGATGTCACAATTTGGCCGATAGAAACTCTGAAAATGAAATTCATTCATTCATTCAACCTTTATTTATACATGAAATGAAGTTATTTACAGGACTTTAATCTTTAGGAGCTGCACTGAGTACAACAATCTATCCAGGCTTGCTCCAAACTAAAAATAGTAGTTGCACACTATCATTACAAATGCAATTACAGTAATTAATAAAAATAAAACAATTATCAGCATTTATTCCACAGTATTGCAGCAGCGTGGCAGCCACCTCTCTTGCCCTGCAACATGAACAACCTGCTTGTATTACACCTGATGTTGAAACTAACAGCCAGACTCAGTGATGGAGGACTTTAAGGTTTTAGCTCTGTGTCTGCTTCAAGATAAATAAGAACATGCTCCACCTGTTACAGAGCTTTTCAGATTGTTTTCAGCTTGTTCATTGATTCACCGTGAGATGCTAGTAGATTAGCTAAATATGCTAGTAGAAGTATCTGCAGCCACTTCTTCAGCTTGTCCTCTATCCCTCCCTCCTGCAGCAGGATGATTATATTGTTTAAATTAAATTCACAAAGCTCGGACTAACTTCGCGCACACTGTTCACACATAAACAAACGTAGTTTTCGCCCTGCCTGAAGTCACGCACATATTACACGCAAAACATCATCAAAATGATTTACTTACGTACTTGTCTAAAATCAGTATGTCAGGAGGTAGTGACAGAGTGAAGAAATATGTTAAAAATATATTGTTAGAAAAGTTACATACAGCTCCTTTAAAGGCACGTTTTCCTATTACAGGTATTCCCCTATTTACGAGCGAGATCCGTCACTAGGGGGCGCTCGTAAACCGGAAATCTCGTAATTTGGAACGGCCGCCATTTCCTTCGTAAACCCGGAAGTCCGCTCGTAAATTGGAACGGTTTTCGCCAGCGCACCTAAAAACACTCTATTTTCATCTAAAAACTACTTTTGAGTGCATAAAAATGATCGGAAACGTGTGTTTATATGCTTAACTTGCTAACTGTAGTGAAAAAACACATGAAAACTCAGTATTTTTTTCGTTTTTTCCAAAAATTCGCAGCTCGTAAGTCTGGGACCTCGCAGATCAGAGCGCTCGTAATTCGGGGACTACCTGTACATGATACAACAGCCAACAGCATGCCATACACTATTACTACTATGGGGCCATCAGGAACTGCAGGGTTTTTTTTTCAGTCAGAATGAATGGAAACGGTCATATTTCAGTCAAATGGTTTATAAATATGGGGGAAAAAATCTATAAATATGTCACTTTGTCCTATAAGTTGCAAGGCATGTAAATTATGCAAAAAACTGCAACTTACACAGGGTATCCGCGGGGTTGTAAAAGGTATTAAAAGGTAGTAAATGAAATTAACACAAATTAAGGCCATTAAAAAGTATTAAAAAGTAATAAACGTCATCTGACGAGGTATTACATTTTTTAAAACCTACACAACTATTTTTCCCTTTCTGGCGTCTAAAAAAAGGTATGTGAATTTATTTATCTTTTCTAATTTTATGTTCCAAGTAGGACCTTAGCTAAAACAAAGACGTCATATCGTCAGTCAGTAGCCGTGTTTCCATCAAGGTTTCTAGCTGCGCATTTTGAAGTATCGCAGCAGAAAAGCTTAATGGAAACGGCAAAATCCGAATTTACTTCCTCAACTTCGCCAAAAAGTTTATAGAGCTTTGGAGCGTGACGTCACTGGTCCACCGCGCACAGCATTGTGGGTAGTTTTTTTTGTAGTTTTTTGTCGATCCGCCATTTTTCCTGCCTTGCTCGTATTTTGTTCGAATCAGGTTTCAACAGCTTAGCAATGGTCCTAAATTGCTGTGTAATAGGATGCAATGTCCGTTCACACGACAGAAAAGGTAAAAAAATAGAAAACGGACTCTCGTTTTATAGTTTCCCTACCTGGAAACAACGCGAGGGCGAGCTTGTGTCGGCCATAACAAAAAGGAGGCATGGATATCAGCAGTGAGACGTCCTGATGTAACGTTCTCCAACATCACAAGATACATGCTTGTTTGTTCCAGACATTTCCATTCAGGTGAGTATTTTAAATCAGTTTACTGGAGTTGTGCCATTTTGTCAAGGTGTATCATGTTTTGGTCGAGTTCAGTGCATAGTGGGTCAACCAAGTTTAGGTCGGACATCTGTGTTATTTTAAAATAAACTGTTTAAAGTTGATTGTGTTGTCACATTGACTGTAGCATATTGTTTTTTATTATTAATTTATTTCTTTATTCATTTTATCAAAATAAATACCCAACAAAGACAAAAAAAAAGAAAATATAAAATGAAAGGCAGCAGAAAGAAGAAACTATCTTATTATATCTGCCCCTTTTCCAAACAATCTATTCAAAGAATAATCTATAAGTAACAAAAGCAATGAAAGGGAATAGTATGAAAGTAATATGAAATAAGCCTGCATATTTTACCATTGAAAACATATTAATTGGTTAAGTCAAAATGTGTTTTCCATATCAAATGTGCTAAATCTTTACAGATTATTGTTCTGATGCAGGCTCAATAAATGTAGGACCGCCTCTGCTTTTGAAATCAGTGATTTCTGTTGTTGGCAAAAGTTTGTGTGTGTGTGTGTGTGTGTGTGTGTGTGCGTGCGTGCGTGCGTGCGTAAATTAGCCCACCCTAAAAATATCATCACCAGCCGTCACTGGCAACAGGTGTACAACTACCGCCACTGCAGGGCTCGGAGAACAATCGAGAACGCTTTTGGCATCTTGTCATCCAGATGGAGGGTGTTCGGCCGCGCCATGGAATATAATCCAGCCAAAAGTGTCCATGTGGTAAAAGCATGTGTTGCTTTACACAACTGGCTTGCCTACAATGACGATTCCAGGCAGTACATACCCACAAACTTCGTGGACACTGACACGCCATCAGGAGACATCGTACCAGGTAATCATGCACAAAGTCACATACCGGAACATTTATTTTCTTCCGTAGCTCATCTAAAGAGTAGAATACAACCCACCCACTCTAATGATTTCTTTACTTGTTTCTCATCCGTATAGGAGAATGGAGACAGGTTTCAGGAAACGATCTGGAGACTCCATTAAGAAGAACTGCCGCCACAAGGAGTGCTGGAAGAACTGCCTATGCAGTGAGGAACAACCTGCGTGACTTCTTCTCATCACCAGATGGTTCAGTGCCCTGGCAACAGGCCACAATAACAAGAGGAAGGTTGAATGTGTGATTGCCTATCAATAAATTGATAACAACATTCATCTGTTCGTCATTTTGTTTGAAGAATAATGAGCTTTTGTATCAAAGTAAATTACTTTGAGATGTAAAATAAAAAAAATACATATGGGGAAGTTTTTTTATCTACAGCTTAATTGCAGTAATACAGTCCTGAGTTTTTTGCATAGTGGTATAACAGTGAAAAAAGTATATCTATAAAATAAGGTGAAAGCACTGGCATTGACATTTTAACAGTCTTTAATAA